>JAEIJG010000208.1:0-40957 GCA_037289395.1 Beauveria scarabaeidicola | reverse complement strand
TAATGTGGTCGCGTTTTATTTTCTGCTTAAAAAGTTAAATAAAAAAAAAAAAAAAAAAAAGAAAAAAAAACCTTGATGGGAGAGACTGAGTCGAGGACCGGGAAAAAGCGCTGTGCTGGGGGGTGGTCATTATGAGGCCGCTGGCACGCGCCCAACTTACAACAAGGGAGCTGGGATCACAGTTGGAGACTTGTTTTTGGCACGAGATCATGTCGATCCGCCCGGGGCGGGGAGGGAAAAGCCACCATCAAAACCAGGTTCGTTCGCCCTTGGACGACAGGTCACAAAAAGGCAAAAAATGGGATGGCCAAGAGAGGCCCAGTGAGGACTCTGTATCCTTAGTGGGAAAACAACCAATGCCGTGCTGCACAATGACATGCACCGAGCCCATGCTTGCTTTTTTGAACAACTTGTCGCGGTCTCTACAGACTACAATGGACTGGTGGTGTTGTTGATTGACCTTGTCTTATTATAGCCCGCCTTTGTTTCTTGAAGTAGGCCTCCTTTTGTGTCTTATTATGCGTGCCAATAGGAATAAGGGAAGCACCGCTACGGAGTAACTAGTACCAACGCTAAATAACTAGGTATTTAGTTTAGGACGTTACGGTGAGAAGTGGATGTGGACGTCTTATTAGTTAACTATTGGCAAGACCCGTTCGCGATGGCACGATGGTACATGAAGGTAAAAAGGTACCGGTTCGTCTCCGAAAAAAGTTGGGGAAAAAAACAAGATGTTGCTGAAGCTCTCCAGTCGTTACCAGTAGTTTAGCAGACTGGTCAAGACGTCGACTTGGCAAAACTGGACGAAGCCACCAAAGCGCCTCGCACTGTTTTGGCGCGCCGCGGCGTTGCATGGATTGACTCGGCAGCGAAACGAGGTCAGGTGGTTAAAAAGCCCAGGACGGGCGGCGTTGCTCGAATACGAGTTTACGACAAATTATTTACCAAATGACAATGACTATGCATGCTGTACGTTGCACCGTAGACCGGTAAACGCACAGTGCAGAGGGCATTGCATCAAATACCCGAGACATTTTCGACAACCTGCCCCCCCATTCAAGCGTTAGACTGCGCGAATCATCAAATTGAAATATCCTTGCCGGCGGCATAAGAATTAAAGAAACCAAAAAAAAAAAAAAAAAAACAATGGCAACGCACGTCCCCAGCCCCAGGCCAGATTGCCCTTTGGGAAAGTGTAATCCTCAGGTTGGCCAAGTCTGCGGGGCGATGCCACCTGTGTGTCCCTCGACTTCTCAGGCGAGGCAACGTTAAAAACGGTGAGGAGGCCAAGGAACTGAACAATGTGGTATCTGAGAGGCGGATGGCGAGACTTGAGAGGCCTTTGCGTCTCATTATGTCATCAAGTCTTCCTGCTGCAAGTCAACTTTTGATATCGTAGACAAGAGCCATCAAACAGTAAAGACGACATGGTTACTGCGTTCCACAAGCGATACAATCATCACCTTTTTGTTTTTATAGTTCTGCTGTCGTTTCCTTTTCCTTTATCGTCGTTCCACTAACTTACGGGGCATATTATTAGGCATACCTATTGAAGGGAAGGCCCTCCCTCGGTCCTCGGAATATCACCGTCACCCTGCTAGTGAAATCTGGTAATAATAAAACGCATATTGGCCCGAGAGAGAAAGAAAAAAGTTCTTCTCATCTGTGTGACTCGCGTAGAGGCTCGGCCCTCGCAGGCGCGTGTGGGGAGGCGCCCTCATTTTTCCTTGGGCCCGCCGATATTTTTCTCCGATGAGGAGGTGGCGGCGACGGGTAATTGTCCTGGTTATTATGTACTCGGCAACATTCGTTGCGAGCGGGGGTATCCTCCTTGCGGCACAGCACAGCGCGTGTGTCTTGTTGCTCTTCTTCTTCTGCCCCGAGTCTTGTTTACTTGTGTTTGCTCCATCAAATCCATCTTCTGTCATGACGTTTTCTGCAAAGGTTCATGGGGGGGTGTCTCGTCGACAGACAGGCATTGTCTAAGCCGCCAGGCAGCCGGCAAAGATTGCCGTAGCCAGTGGCATCTCATAAAATATATTCGTAGTCGGCCTCTGGGTGTAGCGCTGACAAAAAAAAATGGTAGGAGAAAGGCCTTCTACCAGTACTCTGAACATTGCATTACCCAGCCGGGGCCAGCTTTAATAAGAACGGGGGCATACCCGCGTGGCACGGAGCCAACCGAGCGCTATTCAGGTAGAACCGGTGGAGGGTAACTAAACTTCGAATCAATTGGCCAAAGGGCTAGCTGAAAACGGCACAAACTCACACCGGACTCTCAGAGCTTTGACAACGGCCAAGTCTAATAAAAGGATGAATGGCTAGAGGCGACGGATGTTGGCCGTAAGAAACAAGACCGATAATCGGGGCCAGCATCATCTGTTAACTAGTACCCTTCAGCCTGACAAGTTACAACCAGGCTGAGAGATCCATAACCGCACAGCAAGTGGACTGGCGGCAACGTTTAGAGTTTGCCCGTGCATCAATAACGCGAACAGCTTTGAAGTTTGCGCTCTTGTCCTATTCGCGCGCTGAATCTGCTGGCATTTGTCTTGTTCCGCCGCCAGAGGAAACAGGCGCCTTTCGGCGGCTCGACGACGGACCGTACAAACTCGACCAGCAGATCAGCTTGAAGAATTGCTGTTGGTGGCAAAAGGGCCGAGGTTCCATTGTGCGTGCATTGAACAGATGGTGGTATGGATTTCATGCGTCAATGTCCGTGTAGCGTCTGTACGTCCATCGGCAGGATAACCGACACGGCAGACCTACAATCAACTGTGTGGGAAAGGCTTGCCCTCATGTTGGCCAAAGTTATTTGGCCAGAGCGAAAAAGCCCACTTTTGACGTTTCCGACATTTTCCTCGCCCATAAAAGACTCCAAAGATCTGGCTCAAAGCATCAGGTTCTGCTTGCCTTGTCATGTTCCCCGCTGCTGCTCCCGCCGCCCCGGGGCCGTCGAATTATCACATCTCATAAATGTGGTGCGCTGCTTGTCTCGTCGTCTCGGCTGTACATGGGGTTGCTGGAGTGCTTGGGATCACCATATGCTGGGCATCAGCTTTTCCTGGCCGACTTTGACCAGCTGTATTGTTACGGGGTGGTGGCGTAGACGTGTTGTGGCTTTGCGGCATGTGAGATGGAATACGAGCGACGAAACGGACTCTGATCTCAAGTTTTGACGAGAGTCACAGAGGCACAAACTCATGAGAAACTAGGAATTTTACTTTTCAAGGGTCTTTAAAACCCTCGCTTCGTTTCGCTTCCAGCAGAATGGTTGGTCCTTGGATAATGAGTACCTTGTAACCTTGCTAGGGTGCAGCAATGTGATTTGAGGCTGATGCCCGCATTCTGCCATCTTGCAGGGGTATTTGAGACAAAGATGGTTGTGCTTTTTCTTGTATCCGTAGTATCACGATATCGTCGGCACTTGTTATCACGGACTCGGGGGGACCATAACTCCCTGCGCGTCAAAGTGGCAGCTCCCTCGCAGAGAGCGGAACAGCTAGGTAAATATAGGGACAAAATTGAATAAAGGCATCGAGTGTCGCGATCCCGTGCAGGGGAACCGGCTCACTATGTACTGTAGTATGTCGATGGAAAACAAATCCCCGCACTCGCAAGGCCTCGTGTCTATCCGGCCGATGACCGGTGTAGTGATTGCCCGGCCACACCCGGGCCTCGGAGGGATCGGAGAGGAGGGGCAGCCAGCTGGCTAGCTAGTATTGGTTCGTTGGCTAACTAACTATGTAGCCTGTTGTGCCAGGGAGCTCTCCGTGGAAACTGCTCGACCATGACAAGTCCCTCTTTCTCATCATTGTATTCTTGACTTGCTTTTTGCTCCCTCTCTTGCATGAGCCGCGTTATCTGTTCACACACATGCATCTTTCAAGCCTCCGCGGCAGACTGACATCCACATTGGGACATTATTTTCGGCGCCCCCGAGTTATTTAACTCTGGGCCACCTACACGAGCATCCGACGACCCTACCTACCGACTTAGCTAGCTAGCTAGATAACAACTAGTTAGTGCAACAGCTTGACTTGACCTTGACCAGCCTGCTACATACCGTTGACGAGAGGGAGGCAAAAACGGTCACGCCACACTCTGAGCACGCTACGGATTACAGCACCCAGAGGGCCAGAGATCAACGCCCCCGCCTGTCTTTGCGCGACTTGCTGGCCTTGTCTACGCTCGTTATCCTCGCTCCAGCATCCCAAGTTTGGTTTCATCTGCGGTGAAATGTCTGAAATATAGAGAGCGGGCAAATACTGCTGGCAAAGCAAGTTTCGGTATTCCGCCTCCTTGAGTCGGCATCGCCTTGCGTACCGGTTTATTATCGCTTCTCTGAACCCCCTTGTCGAATTCAACCAGGATCGTGAATATACCACAAGGGCGCAATATCATCCGCAGGACGACAGCAAATCCTAACTAGGCTTTCTGCCCTTTATATAAATTATTATTGATAGTGGTAAGTCGAGCTTTTTTTAGCCGTTGCCATGATTCATGACGGCTGCCAGGCCTTGGCTTGCGGCCATGTCTGATAGTTATGGGCGATATCCCCTGCACCCACCTCGGCCTCCCTCCTTTTGGCAACTCGTTGCTTCTCGCCAGTTTTGCCTCTTGAACTTTTCTGTGCACGCGCTCGTCCTCGACCAAAGAGCAGGCCAAGCACGATTGCCCGGAGAAATGATTTGGAGGAGTGACCCAGCTGCCAAAGGATCCCAGCCAGTTGCAAACATCTGACGGCTTTTTTTTTCCCCTAAAAAAAGGCCTCTTGCGCTGATTCCATGGTTGCCCTGTTCCCCTAGTCGCATTCATCGCCTGACATTGCCTCATGATTCCCCTCTCTTCATCTCTCTCTCTACGCCACTCGTCCCTTCTAAGTTCTCCCTCCCTGCTGGTCCGGGCTGAGCGAGATGTTTAAATGATGCACCCGGGCTATTTACTATGGAACTTTCCAAGCTTACCAGCCAGCTGCGCCAGGTGACGCAACACCCTGAAGTACGCGTTCTGCGGGCCACTGCACATCGACGCCTGCGCATCAACCGATAATTTTAAACCTCGCCGCCCTCCGGGGTCTCGCCGCGCCTTGTCGCCAAAACAGGGGTCAGTCAGTCAGTCAGTCAGTCAGTCAGTCAGCCGTTGCCGTTGCCGTTGCCGACGCCGACGCCGCCTTTGCCATTTGCATCTTTGTCGTTGAGCTTCCTCTGAGCCTGGCTTATCACGCGCCGTTGCTACTAAAAGGACTACATCTACTTGTCATCATCAGTAGCCTCATCTGTCCCCATCACTGCCAACGCCGCCGTCGCCGTCGCCGCAGCCGCCTCTGCTCTCCCCTTCAATACGCTTACGACTGCCTATCCCTCGACCGATGCTCCTGGCCCCCGACAACGTCAATCGCGAAGCTTGTATATCCATCCTCGACGACTCCACCTTTCCCGCGCTACGATTACGACGCGACCTTTGACCGCGAGTCGCCCGCCATCTTCCGCACCCATTGCGCCCAGCTGCTGCCAATCTGGTGGCGATGAGAACGCCGTTAGCTCACGTTGGCATCCCCCACGTCGAGAATCTTTAAAAAAAAAAAAAAAACGACAAAAGAACCAATTCTGCTGCTGTCTCTGGTACGTATTTTTGCCGTGCCTTGCTTCCTGCTGTGCGCTGTTGCCCGCCATGTGCCACAAGGTGTAACCCGCCTTTGTGTGCAGACCTGCCAGTAAATGCGGTATGCGCCGGAGGTCAGCCTTTGCGCCGCACCACTCACCGTCTCGCGGGGTACCAATCAGCCCTCGTTCCGATTACAATTGCGGCTACGTCCTTTTTTTCTTTCGAACCAATGGTGTTCTATTTCAAATAACTAACGTTTCTTTCCCCCCTTTTTCCCAGGCGCATACCGTTGCTGCCATGGAAAGCTACACAATTGCCGTCATCGGCTCTGCTGGCGCTGGCAAATCTACCTTTATTCAAAGGGTACTAGGCCTCTCGAGGCCGCCCATCGGTAGCTCCGCAAGCGTCCGCCTCGTTGTCGACAATGTCACGCACGGTGTTTCGCTTTTCGAACTCGACCTCGAGAATTTCGACCAGACGGCCTCTTCCCAGACGATCCAATGGCCTAAGCAAATCAACGGCCACATTGTACCCCGCCCCGACGCTGCTCTGGTGCTATATGATGTTACGAATCCCGACTCGGTTCGACCTCTTCCTCAAGCTATGAGTACGTCTCGAATCCCGCCGCCCTACTCAGACTATTGCACAACTCCTGACCATCTGTAGCTGCCATCACGAATGCAGGCCTACCCTCCATCTTGGTTGCTTGCAAATGCGAAATCGACGAGGACGACTGGGAGGTGGATGCTGACGGAATTGCTGGCCATAAAATCTTCAAGTCCTGCATCGGTACATACAAAGTGTCCTCTGACAAAGCCGATGTATCAAGATCGTGCCTTCAAGCTATCTTGAAAGCCGCCATAACCTACAGAAAGGGTATGCCTGCTCCTTGATGCCATCCTCAAGGTGATTCTAACAGCGCCGCAGAGCACAGCGAAACCATTACTCGCCGACGCGCGCAATCGGCTGTTAATCTTGAAGCCCCAGATACATCTGCCGGACGTCCTATCAGCCAACAAAGTAAGCACAGTCGTGCTAGCTCCGAAATGTCTGCTCTGAAAGGCTTCGGAACCCAATCCAGTGAAAGTTACCGAACCCGCGCCTCCAAGAATTCTGGACAGGCTTATCGAAACGAGAAACCCACCGCAGACTACTTCTTGGACGTCGACGAGTCCGACAGCGAAGGGCAGACGTATTCGGACGACATCCCCATTCTTCAACGTGGCGAGGATAATTTTGTCGAGAAGCAGCCCAAGATGAGTGGATTTCCATTGGCTGAGCTTGTCGATCGCCTGCTTGCGCTGAGATTGTCCCGGGCCGACAATAACTTTTCAGACATCTTCCTGTGTTTATATCGCAAATTCACCACCCCGACTGAGCTTTTTTCTGCCATTCTATCGCGTCTCGATCGCGTACGAGATGACAAGACAGCACACTACCTCTCCAAGACGGCAACCCAACTGCGAATTATCGAGGTTATCGCCAAGTGGGTTTCGCTCTATCCGGGTGATTTTGCCAAGTTTTCTACCCGCAGAAGCCTTTTTGAATTTATACAACATCTCTCTACAGAACCCATCTTCTCTGTTGCTTCTCAGCAGATGAGGAGAAGCCTGCGAAAAAGTACCCTCGAAGACGATGACACGGGTTGGGCTACTTCCGACCACAGCGGCTCAGACTCCGACGACGAAGAATCGTCGAAAGAGATGGATGAGCTGTCCGCCAGTATCGGTATGGTTCAAGTTGATGAAGACGGCGAAGGGGGTTCAGAGGCCCCTGCGCCAGCTGACTTTGCCGGACAACCTGGCGGTCAAGTGCAGTTTCACTCATACGATGAATATGAGCGAGAGGCAGCATCACTTGAACCAGCAGATCTGCATCCCATGAATAAGACGAGATACCACATCTTTATGGATTTGTCGGATGACGAGATTGCTGATGAACTGACAAGAATCGACTGGATCCTATTTTCGTCCATTAGAATCCGAGATTTTGTCCGTTATGTCAACTTGTCATCGACGAAAAAAGGAAAGGCAGCGAGCCTGAAGAATGTGAATCGTATGATTAACCACTTCAACCATATTGCGAAATGGGTAGCCAATCTGATTCTACTTCGCGACAAGGCCAAGCACAGAGCGCAAATGCTGGAAAAATTCATGAATATTGCCATCAAGCTCCGGCAACTCAACAACTACAATGGCCTCGCTGCTGTTCTTGCTGGCATCAACGGAATCGCCATTCACCGGCTGGCACAAACCAGGCAGCTGGTCTCACCCGAAGTGCAGAAGCGCTTTGCTCGGGCTGTGATTCTCATGAGCACGCAAAAGAGCCACTCAGCGTACCGTCTCGCGTGGGAGAACTCGCCTCTCCCGCGCATTCCGTTTGTACCTCTACACCTGCGTGATTTAGTGAACGCAGAAGAGGGCAGTAAGACATTTGTTGGACCAAACGGCGATCGTGTCAACTGGAGAAAATTTGAAGTTCTCGGAGATGTCTTGCTGCCACTAATGAAGAGCCAAGGCACATCATACCCGAACCTGGCCAAGCAAATGCTTACTCGCGAACTGATCCTAGGTTGTCGCATGCCCACTGACGATGAAGTACGTTGCAACAATGCACCTATGACAAAGGGGTTTCCGACTGACTCTGTGCTAGGAAATTTATCAAAGGAGTATCGAGGTTGAAAGCGGCAACTCTACTGGAGTTTTTGACCCAGCCAAGAAGAAGTTTCCCTGGTTTGCCAAGTAGAGATTGGCAGACCAGAACCTCGCTCTTGACGAGCCTCTTCAATAAGCGACATGTACTGTGTTTTTCGAGCATTGTCCCTTCTAATGCATCTTGCGGCTGCGCCGCTCCCCCAAGAATATACATTGGATAGCATTTTGACCACTCTTGAGTGTTTACGTATTATACTATTTACTGACGACATGTCATCATATCTGGGCGTTTGTTAGTCTTTCGATGATGACATATCATAACTCTGTTTCTACTTATCAATCTCTACCAGCTCTACACCTGAATATACGAATAGTGTCGCTTTTTGTGTTGCGCTTTGCTCGAGTGCGTGCGGCGTTTGTCAGTCTTCCGAGTTGGGAAGGCACGGCATGGCGATGCAGCTGGCAGCGGGTGGACTAGAAAACTCTTCTCATCCTCAGTTAGAATTTCGATGCAAGACCAATCATTACTCAGAACATTGCTGCTTCGACCGAGCGCCTTTCTTCCCTCATCGCCCACAAGTCTTTGTCCATGGGCACCGTCCTACTGCCTACTGTGTCTGTCTGCAGCCGGCAAACGGGCCTGCAGGCGGACCTGCGCACCTCGCTGCGCTTCCGCAACGGCTCATTGGGGGATATTGTGGTATCGTCTGCCGATGATCTAATAAGGCTGCGCAAAGATGAAAACTTGTGGATCATTCCGGCGTCCGCCTGTCGAATGCGCATCTCTGTTCAAACTCTCGGCCGCGTCTCTGGTCAGAACCTTGACATGAACGAAGTGGCAAGGTGGATCGAGAGCTGTGACGTATGCCACAAGTATTCTCATAAGGCATATCTTCTTGCGAAACTGACAGAAGTTAGATTTGGGGGCGCTTAAGGCTGCGAGTGCGGCATTGTGATGCACCTGGGGACTCGGCGCTGGAGTTTTCACTGCAGCATCCAGATCTGTCGGCGTCCCTGGCCTGTCCATCGTCGGCGGCCAAGATGGAGCTCCAGGACCTCTGTTGTCAGTTTGAGATAACGCAGCATTTGGATAAGAAACACTCGAAGAAGAGAAAAGGAGGCAATGCGAATGAGATGGTAGATGAAGCACGCCATCAATCGCGAAGTGAGTTCTCGTTTGCTGGCGACGTGAATTCAGATCATTCTGCCATGCACGAGTTTGTTACAGGGCTCACTACGAGGACGAAATACCTACCTGGAAGACACCTCGAACACATTTTGCAAGCAGCTACAACGGTGCTTATCACTGGCTCAGCTAGGCATTTTGCAGATATCAGCGTCAGACCGGGCAATACAACGTACGCTCTAGTGAAGATTGTTCCAGCAGTCTTTAATGGGCTATACGTCAAAGTATGTTTATGAATGTGAAAGGAATGACTCTTACTAATTCTATCAGACTGTTTCAGACCGAGCTCAACGTGTGTCAACCATAGTCTCTGCACTTGCCGCCCTGCAACACACTGCCCAATCGCCAATATTGAAGCGGAAACTCGGGGTTTTGACTGACCGAGGGGGTATCGAAAAGCATCTGTGGAATTCTACCTTGTCCCAAGTGAAACCAGCGAGCGTGCCTGGGCCGAAGATGATTGCCGCTCGACAACACAATCAAACAGCCGAAGATGAGATGGTGGTACAGGGAGTTGGATCGAACTTGATTTGTTTCGGAGAGGATCTCTTGTCCTCGCATCTCCACGACGTTATGAATGACAGTGCTGAAACATTACGTGGAGAGGTTTCGCCTACCGTGCAGATTTACTATGATGCATTTGAGGATGGCCTCCCGTTTACAGAAGGTGAATTCGCGGAATCATTGCCCGTCGGCGGAGGACTGGCACGACTCTCAAGCGAAGCGGGAGATGTGATTGAGTTTGGAAGCGATTTTTAACACTGTAGAAACAGACTTGTTATTTAACAAGTAATAATCTAATTGCAATTGAACCAAGAATCCCATTAAGAATGCGCTCCACTGACGCTTAATCTGGTGAAGATGCCAGCCTCCGACCAGCAGCAGAGGCAATAAGAAACGCCAAATGTCTATGTCAAAGCCCCTCGAACAATTTCACAAAAACAAAAAAGCCCAAAAAAAAAAAACACGAACAAGCAAGAAAGCAACAATCCTCGCCAGATTTTATTTTCTCGCGTTATCCCCTCCCCGGCCACCCGCCGCGGCCGCGCCGCCCTTTTTCTCCTTGTTCTTGTTCTTCTTCTTCTTCTGCTCCGGCTTGAGCGTGGCGTAGTGAATGTACCACAGCAGAGTGGCCTGCGCGCCCAGGCCAATGAGGACGACGATGAGGTTCGTAAACAGGTTGGGCTGGTCGTTGAGCACGGCGACGGCCTCTTTCGTGGCGCCCACGGATCGAAGAAAGTCAAACTTGACCATTTTTTCTCTTCTTCTTCTTCTTCTCTTGGGTAATGTGTGCGTTTTCCTTTCTGTTGTTGTTGTTGTTTTTTTCTTCTTTTTTGCTGCTGTTTTGTTGGTTCCCGCAATTGGTAGAGAGAGATGCGGCGGCGGCGTTGTTGGAGATTTCTGTGCGCGAATTGACTGCTATGGTTCAACGAATTGTTGTCGTCCTGCGATGTGAACAAGTAGTTTGGGTAATCAATGTTGAAATTCGAGGAATGATTGAGAAGTCGGAAAAGAAGCGAAAACAGGCCATGGGTAGATATTGGGTGGGTTGAAACCAGGGGTGTAGCGGGTTCGCCTGTGACGCCAAGGGTTGGACAGTTGCCGTTTCATCATGACTGCTGCCATATGGCGCAGTGCGTTTGTTTTCTGGTAATGTTGGTAACAACTTTTTATTCATCAAATAATTGACCAATATTCCCAATATTACTTGTAAAGACTAAATGATGGCTTTTATATCCGTATAATGCCCGGGTTCCCAATCTGGTGGCTTGCCTAGCCTGCTAACTATGTCTCAGTCCTATTTTAATTGCGCTTTTCGTACGGAAACCTCCTTCTTTTCTCCACCTCTCGACGACTGAACTTGTGACGAATTCGCAGCCGCAGTCGCAGATACCATCTTGGGCTTCTCTTCGCTCGCTTTACTCTTCTTGGGGCGCACCTTGCTCTTCACCCAGCTGCAGCCGGACACAAGACCCTCGACAAACGCCAGCAGCAGCGGCGCAATCGTCTCCGCGAGGAACAGCGTCGCCAACACCATGGCCAGCGTCAGGGCAATAAAGTTGACGTCGCTCTTGAGCACATCCCTGTTGATCGTCACAGGCGTCGATACCAGGAACATTCCAATAATGTTGATGGACACCATGTTGGTGAACAGTCGCCGGGCGCTCTTAGGCGTCTGGTAGCGCTTACACGCAATAATGGCCTGCTTGATGCAGACAACGGTGCCGTACGCGACGACCGTGTTGAATGTAAACGGCTGGGGGAAGAAGGAGTAGCAGACATAGGCAAAGATGGCCATGTCAAACACGACGAGAAGGAACTTGGGCGCCCGTGGCTCCACGTGGCCGTCGTCTTGCGGCGCAGTGGCAGGGCTGGTCGACTGATAGTCCTCATACGTGTTGATGATGCCTTCCAGTTCATCCTTGAACAGTCCAACCAGTTGATCAGCGGGGCGGCCAAGCTTATAGCCCGCAGTGTATTGGATATAACGCTCGGTACGGACCCGAATAGGCACATCTTCAGCCGCGACGACCTCGGCTTGCGCGGTAAAAGTCTTGACCGTGGTGAGCTCGGCGTTGATGGCCTTGTCTGCCGCGTCCCAGTCAATCACCTTTTCGCCATCGCTACGAGCGCGCAGCAATCGCATCTGGCGTCTCGTGACAAGACGCATCACATAATCGCGCACCGTTGGCGAAAACTGGACGCTAATCTGCCACGACAGGGACAGCACAAGCATCATGATGCGAAACCACGACGTCTTGTACGCGGCGTGGATCGACGGCACCACAGCCGCCAGAGCATACACGGTGCTGCCAACAAAGGCACCCAGCAGTCGCTCCAGACTCCAGTTGAAGAGAAGCCACAACGAATGGTATGGGTAGCGCCAGAGAAACCACAATTGGCACAGGGTGACAATGCGTCCGCCAATTGACCGCTGGTTGTATGAGCGCTCGCCCAGAAATCCAGCCGCAACATCAGGATAGCAGGCGCTGGCGACAAGAAATATGATGAAAATATTGGTAAAGAAGCGCTCCGTGCGTGGTACAGCGGCTTTGAAGCCATGCCGCCACATGGCCAATGTGCGATGCACGCCAGACGAAGCACGGCGAATGGCACCACGACCGGAAGAGGTATGAAAAGGAGCAGTAAGCAGAGATGTAAGCTTCTTCTCAATGTTTTGAGCGTTTAAGCTAGCAAGAAGGGAGCAGAGCGCTGTAGGGAGGTGTTGCCATGTTTCCTCGGCGGAGTCGAGCATCTTTTGCCTTTGTTTCTCAGCAGTAATGGCCTCTTCTTGGTCAATTTGAGTGACGCTCGAGGCGTGAGAGCTCGCGGCGTCGCTTTCTTCTTGACAGGTCGATGACGAGGAAGACAAAGGGCCATTTCCACCAGGTGGGAAGCGCTCTCGCACCAGGCGGCGGATGGCCTCTTCTTCCTTGGGCAACTCATGGCAAGGGATGTTGGGAAAGCACTGTTGAACAATGTCCAGAATACTGTTCTCATCAATTCCCGTACTCCAGACAGAAGCGTAGACGGGGTCTACAGGGCGGTTGCGACTGTTGTAGGGAACCGACCAACGCCAGACAAAGCTGACGGCTGCGAGAGCCCCATTGCCAATAGATTTGAACATCTCGAACGTACTAAACTGTTCAAAATATCGGACTGAAAGTACTCAACAAGGTTCGGCCCGCTATGGACGACTAGTTGCTTCTTTTTAGACGAGAGTTGGTCTTGTCGAAGCTTTGCACTGAGTGCTCCATGCGTAGGCAAGGACTTTCTACTCTGTACATAGAAAATGGTAACAGAGGTTCGCTTATTACCACCTTATGATTACTGTCAATGTCGGGATTAACATACTTTCTTTCGGCTGCAGGATCCACACGTCTCAAGGATGAATTCAGACGTACCTTGGTCAACCGTGCATTGAGACACCCTGGCGATCCCTGGCCAAGCGAGGCAAGAGAAGAGACTCACCTTCCGGCAACGTGCTGTTTCCTCGCAGAACGAAACGGTAATGACCGGCTACGTTGTGGGTCACGTTTTTGCCAACGAGATGAAAAATATTTAACAATTCTTGATGTGGGTATGGAAGTGTACATACGAGGGATCGGGCACACCCAGCGAAGACCGCACACAGAAGTGGTGAGAGACTAATACGGTGTCTCCGCCGGGGAGGGAGGGCCTGCTTTCGGACCCAATATCATCGCGCATGCAGTGCGGTCCTTCCAAGGAGCGAATCGCCCATCGAGAAAGATGAGCGGGAAGAGGAAGCGCGGAAGCCAAAGGTGGGCGTGCTGGAGTCGGCCAGAACGCTGCGGTATAGGGTCATTTGCCCGAGCTGGCCCGGCAAAGGTCTGGCCAAGGATATTATTGTCTGTATCAACTTGGACGCAATAAATCCAAGTTTTCGCAATGAATCCTCTCAAGGCAGGGATCGCAGATTCAGGGAGGTGCTGCAGTTCAACGGGGCCATGATTGATTACTGCCGCTTCGACAGTCTCTCATTACGTGTCGCTAGAGTATGCGTGGAATCGAAAATCGTGTCCACATTTGAATATGATGCACAGGAGAATACCGTAGTTGTCCACTATTTTCAGGTTTTCAGATATTCACCAACTTGCACGCAATTCTTCATTGTCAGCATGACATGTTTCGTCATGGTGCACTAACACTGGAAGTCCAACAGCGATGGTGAAGCAAGGAGAAAAGAAAAAGTGATCGGCAACAATTTACGGCAGTGAATGGCCCGATTGCGACAGCAGAGGATAGTAATGCAGTTGCACCAATGTTCCCCGGGTCCAGTCTGACAAAGACATCAACCGTTCTTGCTTGCCTCGAATGGAGCAACCAGCGCCAAGTAGATGCGCTCACAAGCTTTTAGCTTACATTAGCGCCAGAGCACTGCCGAGCAAAACGGGATCCATAATCAGGCCGTCGGCTGCCGGCTTCTGACATTTGTCGGAGTTTTGTTTCCTAACAGGTGCTCCTTGTGAGATGTTTCCATGCCGATGGGGGCTGATTGATGCCTTATACCCGAGCGGTTTCGTAATGTATACTCCCATTCAGCCTGCCCTTTGGCCAGCAGAGCACATTTTTAGATGGCGTATATAGCTCTGATGGTGGATGTAATATAGACGCAAATAATCCGTACAGGTCGCATACTGAGATCAGACTTTTTGCCAAGTCAATTTCCAACCATGTTGCATACTACAAATCGTAAAAGTCATGACAAGAAACGATGAGTACAAAAAATAATCTCCAATCACACAGACGCCGCACAACACACGCGTAACTAGGAACTACCGCCACGGAATCCGGCCCCTTTGCAAGATCCGGGACAAAAGACGCCACCCCGGTTCTTGCGGTGCAATGATGTGTTTCGTACTACTAGTAAACATCTGAGACAAGGCTGTTGGACTGAGATCAAGCCACACCGCAAATTTGTTCTGAGCCATCTCAAGTGTTCTCCTCTTTTCTTCTCAGCAGGGTGTACTCCGAATGGTACGCGGAATCCACGTCCCGCACCAACGGGACGAGTGGGTATAAATTATAAATTATAATACCCACGTTGGCGTCCAGGCATGAGCCTATTGGCAACGTTGACTATTTAGTTAGGCATTGTTCCATGTACATACGGATACGCAATCGCGGACATCAGGCTCCACAACTCGGCCGGCGCACGCAGAAGTTGCCCGTCGCCGTAAGCAGAATGTAGTATCGCCGGGTGCAACGTCCTCCGTGACGGTCAGCACAGCCAAAATGCATAAAGAAGCTCTATTTAAGCTGTGACGCTGCAAGGCACCCGGGGCACCCGAAGGCTCTCTAAAGAATAGGCCGCGGATTATCTCCAGTAGCTTGGAGTTCGTCTGAGAAGCTTATTTGGGATGCTTGTTTGGGTACCATTTATTTATTTTGTTACAATATCAACTATCGTTTCTGCACAAGGTCACGTACGTACGTTCGTCGTCGGGATGATGATGTTTTGTTTTGCAAAGATGGCTTTCCGATCTGATACTCATCTCGATGCAAGATGGCGCAAGGAACCTTTTTTCTTTCTCAAAAGTACAGTGTCCACCGTTCGGATGCAGCTCAAAGTGATCCACGGTGGCTGAGTAACCCGGCAGAAATCGCCTATATAGGTATTTCGTGCTATACTTGGATCATCACGATCGGCACCGTCCCAATCCACTCACTCCCAGCGACGGTCTGTGCTACAAGCTAGTATGTCTATTGGCTGAAGCAACCTACCGGAAACACAAAGATTTCGTACCTATTCGCATTTCTCAAAAAGTTGATCCACCGTGTTTCGTCCAACAGCCTTACGGCAATAATATGTGAGGATGTTCTGGACCAGTCTTATTGGCCGCTGAGAAGAGAGAGGCCTGATGTTGAAAGACTTGCCGAATTTACAAACATTTTGCCTTTGGCTAAAGTTTTAAGCGAACAAGTCTAAATTCATCTATACTTGTACCACTTTTGCACATGGTTTAGAGCAGAGCTCTCCGTGGTACATGTCCACTTTCAACGTCGCTCCACGTACGCAAGTCGGAACGGCGCGGCTCAGCAACAGCCATACGAGTACATGTGACTTGCTCGGGAAATGCAGCTGCACGTCGATACTTGAGTCCAATTCCAGGCGCCAAGGTGCCACTCTCGCATAGTCGATCCGCAGCGGACTTCGCAACTTCGATGTGGCTTGCGTGTCGTCGACTGTTTCGAATTTAGCGTCGGAACCGCCAAGCCCATCGTTCTCAGCGTGAAACCCCAAACGAGGCAGCAAAGTACGAGACGTCTAGTATAATGTATTTCAGAGAACCGATAACTCAATCCTCAAAAACGAGCTACGCCGAAACAAAAGCACAGAATGGATCTCATACCTCAGACTTGGTACGCCGTGCATAGCCACGCCACGTCATTCATTGTCCATCCACAACAGAGTTTATTTCACGCAACTAGAGGCGGAACTCAAACAGTACCAGTTGAATACGTAATATTTAAGAATAATGATCTTCCATTAGTAGTGGACCTCTGTGGGCCATAAGCCAGCTAGGATGCCATCGCTCTTGCTCATACGCATGTTCCGTGACTTCCTAGGCTCATTCGAGAGACAACTTTTGCGCGTTTGAGTACGGCAAGGAATATCACCCCCTGAATGAGGAGTCTTGGGTTGAAGCGGTTTGACTGCCGCGCAATAGATGCGCAAGATGGTAAATTTCGTGGTCCGCCCCTTAATGGAAGCTCCTTGGTGGTATTGCTAGGCAGGCTCTTGAGGTTTGATTTAAAAGGACGTGCGTTTCCCACATTTCAGAGTGATGTAAACATTAGCATCTGCTCAACTTTTATCAAGCTTGATTATACTCTAAAGGTATTCATCCCATCAGTCTTAATCAGATAAGAGATTCAATCAGCGTCTAACCCTAGCCCGCGTCCCTCTCCAGACACAACGAGCCCAAACAACTCATTCACCATGCCCGGGCCAGTTGCCACTGAGAATGTCAAGGCTGCAATAAATGAAAACAGCACTCCTTTCCAAATTTATCATTCGTGGCCTTCTCAGAAGTCAGAATGCAAGCAATTTGACGACTTCTGCTGGATTGACTTGGCCCATGTGGTCATGTTGGTCGAACAGAACACGGTTGATAGGGCTGTTGGACAGAAGCTACTGCCAGCCCTGCAGGATATTCGGGCTCAGGGCTACAGCAGACTCCCTATTGACCCATACAAGGAGAGTCTTTTGTATCAAGTCGAATCCGCCCTTGGTCAAAAACTCGGCGACCATGTCGCTGGCGCCTTGCACACAGCGCGCAGCCGTATCGACCAGCGCGCCACCGTCGGTCGAATGCACTACCGAAGAGTTTTACTTCAAGTCATGGACCACATTTGCCGGTTTCAGGAGAACCTCGTTGAGGCTGCACAAGAGCATGCGTCTATAATTATCCCCTACCATACGCACATGCAGCAGGCACAGCCAGGCAACTTTGCTCACTACCTGCTGTCGTTTGCGGCCAAACTCCAAGAAGATTTCGAGCGTTGTCAAGAAGCATATAATCGTGTCAACCGCAATCCTCTTGGGACGGTAGGAAGAAGCGGAACGGGCTTGAGGATTGACCGTGAGAGAACCACGCAGTTGCTGGGATTCGACAGCTGCGTCAAGCACTCCCTCTTGGGCAAAGATGCCGACTTTGCTGCCGACATCGTGGCGGCGCTATCCTTTGTCATGTACCATCTGAATGATTTTGCTACGGATCTGCACTTGTGGTCCAGCAACGAGTTTGGATTCGTGCAGCTCCCGGACACGTTTTGTGGCACGAGCAGCATCTTCCCCCAGAAGCGCAACCCAGTCACTCTCGAGACGATCAAGCTGGCTGCCGGACCCAGCGTTGCTTGGTTGAGCTCTACCCTGGCGACCTTTCGTGGTGCCGGAACCGGTGATCACAGAGTGCACGGAATCCCGGCTCACCTAGATCAAGCGCTGGAGACTACATCAGACATGCTGATTCTAGCTGGCCTGGTCGCGTCCGAGGTGCAGGTCAACGATGCACGGGTAAAGGAAGTCCTCGGTGAAAGCTGGTCGACAACCAGCAATCTGGCAGACTTCCTCATGCAGCACAGAGGCCTTTCCATCCGCCAAGCGCACGGCGTCGTGGCGCGCCTCGTTCGCACGTGTCGAGACACGGGCTTGAGCAGAGCGCAAGTTACTCCAGAGATGCTCCAAGAGGCAAGCCTCATCTCTCTGGGGAAAGGCATCGAGATGAGCGAGCAAGACTTGCATGAGGCTCTGGACCCGGAGAGCTTTGTCAAAACTCGCACAAGCGCAGGCAGCGTTGGACCTGCCGAGATTAATAGCCTCACCGAGTTGGCACAAGACATGCTGTTGGATAACCGACGATGGGTTATGGAATGTCGCAGCAAGCATTTAAGAGCGGAGAAGATGCTGCTAGAGGCTATTGCTGCTGTTTTGAAGGATTGAATTTCCATATAAAAAAGTAAAAAAAAAAAAAAAAAAAGGCCGTTAGATTGTTTATGTTTAGGGTAGCATTTCATACAAATTGATCCATAAAATGGCCTCGATAGCGGAACCCCAACAGCGCCGAATCGTACTGTTTTCCGGCTTTCGAAAGGCTGCCAACATTTCATTCAACCCACAAACCCAATTATTTAGCCGTGACAAGCTCCAAGTAGTGGTCGACGACAGACACGACTTGCTCCTCAAAGGTTTTAAACTGTATGCCGAATGTTTTTGTCGCCTTGGAGCTGTCGATGTAGACGGGGCCAGTCTCCGGTCTCGGAATAGAGTCAAACTTGAACAAGCCAGCTGCATACTGCTCGGGGTATCGGCGCTTGACAATGTCGAAAGAATCAGCCCATTCGAAAGAAGCAGGATTGCTAGCGAGAAAGATCTGGTTGTCGGGAATTGCGGGATCCAGAGCCAAAACGTGAAGCTTGGCAACATCGTCCAGATGCACAGAACCGCTTGACCTGACCTGGGCTTGTGGATGCCCCAGAAGGGGTCCCATGATAATGCCATTGGTGCCCTTGGCAATCTGCGACACATCGGTCACTGTATCATCACGCCCGATGACAAAGGTAGGCAGAATCCTAACCACAGTAAATGGCGGGTTGTGCTGGGCAATAAAGTCGTCGGTCGCTTCGAATGAGAGTGCCTTGGAAGCAGCGTATGCAACAAAAGGGCTCGTAAAGGGCCTCTTGGTGTCAGTAGCGCGCGTTTCCTCTTACCACCATGTCAGCTTCAAGTTGGCGGGATATTGAACGGTGCACACGTACCAGTGATTGTGGCGCCAGATGCTAAATGCGCCTCTGACGCGATGGCCACTACTGAAGCGGTAATGACAATCTTCTTGATGCTAGTGACTTTGAGTGCAGACTGCAAAATGCCCACGGTACCCTGGATGGCGGGCTGTATCAAGTCGGTCTCGAAATCCGCGGTCTGGGGGCTGGGAATGGGAGACGCAACATGAATAATGTGTGTGACACCCTTGACAGCCTCATCGTACGCATCGGGGACTGTTATATCGGGCACGATTGTGCTTTCTAGTTGGGAAGCGTATGGGGCAATCTGTTTGTAGGAGAATAGTTTGTCGAGGCTCGACTGCGATCGCACAGCAACGCGCACGTTGAAGCTACCTTGTTCCAACAAGTGGATCAGGGTTCTGAAGCCGATCATGCCAGTGGCACCGGTGAGCTGAATATCATTAGAAGACGCTTTCGAGATGGCTAGCGGGGTCGAATATGGTTGAAAATGTTACATACAAGAAGAGTGTTGTTGGCCATATTCGATAGCTGTCTTCTGTACTGAGTATTTTTGGGGTGGGTGGTGATTTCACGACGTGGAGTGGGCAATTTATCCAAAGCCAGGATGGAAAAGCATCCTCTTTATATTGACGAGTTGCAGCTTTGACTGTCCAAAGATGGATACCGGATTTCTAAGCCGAACACGATAGAATCGGTATTATCAATACAGCGATGCAAGCAGTCAGTAGATCACTGAAGATGATCCCAAATTACCGCAAAAAACCGCACAGTCCCGCATAGCTCCGCATAAACCTCGGCCTACCCAGAAAGACATCATCATCACGACGCATAGTTCCGCCTCCGCCTCCGCCTCCGCACCTGCAACTCTGACTTGTCCTTGAACATCAACTACCATGCCGGCCGATAATTCCGACGTTCGAATTGGCTCGCGCTATTCATGCTTGCAGTGCCGTGAAGCGAAACGGAAATGCGACCGTATCACACCAGAGTGCACATTATGCTTGCAGTACGTCCTTGCCAAAGATGATTTCTTCATTATTTGAGCAAATTCATCGAAAGAAAAGAGTCGTCTTCTGACCAACGATGGAACTATAGGAAAAATATCTCTTGCTCATTTCCGCAACGGAGAAAACGCAGACAAGTCCGCCCAAAGCAGGCGGATGTACCAGCGCTCAACTCACCACAGCAGCCATCGCCATTCCTCAACACGCCAAGCCCCTCGCAAGCCAGCACTCTGAGCAGAGAGGCCATTGAGCCGCCAGCAGTGCAGAAACAGCAATTTAACCTTGTCGCTGAGCATTTCCTGGACCCTCAAGTGTTTCAACATGCACAACTGCAACTTCCCACCTTGCAAATCGACTCTCTGTTGACGGACGAGGTCGCTGCCACTGTAGGCAGCGTTGCGGACATTCGGACGACAGCGCAGAGTCATTTCTCCACAGTGCATGTCTGGATGCCAATAGTGTCCAAACTTGAGTTTTACAAACTATTACTCAACCGGCTGACATATCACCGCGCTGAACTACATTTGTTGTTGCTGGCCATGAAGCTCAGTGGCCATGTCGTAACAAAGACGGCCCGAACCGAATTGTACGACTTGACGAAGCGATTTCAGTTCTCCGTCACAGGCTCGGGCGTCTTTTCGCTTCTCGTTCTTCAAGCCAGCGTTTTTATCGCTTGTTACGAGCTGGGGCATGCCATTTACCCGGCTGCGTTCATGTCCATCTCGTCCTGCGCGCGGTACGCCGTGGCTCTTGGCGTTGACAGCTCCATCAGCAGGCATGCGGATTCCAAAATCCAATCACTGGACTTGGAGGAGTGTCGCCGAGTGTGGTGGGCTATTCTTGCCATAGACAGGTATGAAGAATCTTGCTCAGTTGCACATGTACAACTTGGCGTCGACGGTCAACTGACAGCCACTGTCTTACAGGTTCATGAACTTGCCCGATCCCAAACGCCAGCTGGTGACGCCGGACCCCGTCACATCCAACTATCTTCCCATCGATGATAAGAATTGGGATAATGGGGTACGATGATATGGGACTTCGAGTTACGCTACTTTCCAGTAATATATGATTCTGACTAATTTCGCGCAGACGAATGGGGCCGAGGCTGCATGCACTCTTGGCTCCGCCAATTCTTTGGAAATGGGGCGCTTCGCCCGACTTGCGCAAGCAGCTCACTTGTTGAGCTTGGTCATTCAAGATGTAGCAGAGGGCTCTCATGACTCGTCACAGCTTCGCCGCACAATCTTTGCCTTGGTTCACGTGTCTCGTCTCGAGGCTCGTGTGCGCCGACTTGAACTCTGCACCCAAATGTCGACATGCTTCAGGTACGATGCGGTGTAATAGCGTCTTCTGTCTCAGTGGCACAGCACTAACAGACACAGCGCCATTCTGCTCCTGGATCACCGTGACTCACATCGAGACTTGGCTCTAGGCCGGCCCTTTTCCCGCTCAGACGCCACTCTCTCTCCAGAGAGCTCCTCGGTGCTTCAATCGACCATGGAAATGGCGGAAAGAATCATCGGAGCGCATGGTGCAATTAGAAATATTATAGCACCGTTTGTACTACACGTCAACTACAAAGCAGCGTCCATATACCTGCAACAGGCCATAGAGGAGCGTGACAGCGACGCGGCTAGCAACGTGGCGACACTGAAAAAGTCTTTAGAGTTATTCTCTCAAAGGTGGCTTGTGGCTGGTAAGTTTTTGCCTTTTTGAGATTCGCTCACTCTTGTTTTCCCTGCCTTCGCCAGCAGCAAGGATTGTAACGCTAAGCTGGATCATTAGATATTTACTTGTCGTTATTGGAACGGCGCGAGACTTTGTTGCTACTCGAGCAGTCTGATGCCTGAAAACTCTGGCCACCATCAAGGAGAAGTGGCAGACGACTTCAAGAGGCTAAGAAATTGGCTGGTGTCTTGGCTGGTGTCCCTCGCTTTCGACTACAAGTGGCGTCAATAGCCCTTATATAAGTCGCGCCGCGAACCTTGCCGCGGCATAATAGCCCTTGAGAAAAGCCCTAGGATTTTTCATGTCGACAATATCGGATCAAAAAAATTCCGTTTTTGTTTCTGAAACACTTATCGATCCTATTCGCACACTATGGATTCGACAACAGCGCTGCTCGGTACACGCCGTGCGCAGCCGAATGTATACGAAAGATGCCAGCCCATCTCAACATGCAGCAACGTCTGCCACTTTCTCAACCTGCCTGTCGAAATCGTTCTCAGTATCATGGATTACTTGCAGCAAGACAGCAAGGCAGTTCTCTCTCTGACATGCAGTCCGCTACGAAATATAATTCACCGTGGCTACCAATTACGGACCGAGTTGCGATTCTGGTCTGACCGCAAAATGGCTATACGCTTTCTCAACTGTATCGGAAAAGAGAGACTAGATGTCTGGGTGTGCAACTATTGCCTCTGTTTCCATCAACATTCTGCAGACTCTGTTCCCTCTGTCGGCGTCTTTCCCCAGCCATGTTGCCCGACGCGGGGCCTCAGCAAACATGACATGCAGACCTTGATTACCTACCAGCGAGAGCACATACTTGTTGCTTTAAAGTATGCAAGACTGGAGAGTAGCCTACAGGCCCCGTACGAGCAACACCAACGACTACTGATGCAAACACATTCGGGCCAGGTGGGCAGCCTCGATTACGCGAGAGTAACCTTTCGAGTGATCCCTCGCATAGTCGAGGGGCGGTTTCTAGTTTTCCGGGAGCATATCTGCGAGTATGACACAAGATGTGCACCAAGGCTGATTTACGGCTTGAGCCGAACTTGCTGCCACATGCAGTTTGTTGATGCGGAAATTGGGCCTTGGACGTTTCTGGATCGACATGCACAAGAGTTGCCTCACGAGCTTCGCCTTGTTCAAATTGTTTGCACCTGTAGAACGGAAACCAGAATTGACCGAAACGGCACGACTATCCGCACGCGAACTTGGGAGGATTTCGGTACCGAGTTCTCGTCTCTCAACACGATTAATTTTTACGACTACGGTGCTTGTGACGGGCCAGAGAGGGTTCGGGAACTGTACGAATCCACCATAGATGACTTGGGCTCATTCTATGCGACGCAAAGCGTTCCACGGCCGGAGCATGGTGCTGAGCCACAATATGAGTCACAGAAGGCGAGCGACCAAGAGAAGCCAAGGCGCAATAAGAGGAACAAGGTGCAGGAACAGTCAGACAAGTCAGACAAGACAGAAAAGGTCATACTGGAGGCAAAACGCTGGGCGAGGCTGAAGGGCCGGATCAAGATGCTACTTGGCTTCCTAAGTAGGTTTAGCGTACGACACAAAGCCGGGACGACGACAAGCAGACCCTCGACGCCTCATCCTGCCGCACCGCTACAGCCGCTCAATCTGCGTCTTGTGCGCGCTCAGGTGTAACGATGACAAGGTCCTGAATGTGCGTACCAAAGACGGTCTTTTGTCGGCCCAAGGCTTCATGCCGCCCAGCAGCCGTGGCCGCGCTCCTTGGCAGGGTTTCCTTTGCAGCAGCTACGACCCCCTCGCCGTCAAAGGGCATGCTTTACTTTTACTTGCCGAGGAACAGTACAAAACGCCATGTAGATTGTCAAGGCGGGGGAGATGCTGCAATTAGGCAAAAAGGGTCAATCCGGGGCGCACCGCACCGACCAACTATTCCCTATAACTAATTAGGCTCCTAAAGTTCATGCACGGCGCTTCTTGTACACAGATTGATGAATTGTCCCGCGGCGTCCGGCCGCTTCTGAGTTTGTTGTTGCTGAGTCTTGGCAGTTTTTAGACAATCATTTCTTTTATATATTCTTTGTTTCGTGACCTGCTGGTTCTAGCTCCTGATTCTTTTCTACTTGTCAACGACGAAAAGGCCTCTACTTGTATACTCGTACATACAATGTTTTAACAGTTTCTTTTCGCCCATGGATTTGTTCACAACATTGTCACACTCCTCGACTCATTCACATCAATAATGTCCAGCAACACTTGGACAGCGCCAGGGACGCCACCCGCAGCGGTGCACGTCTCTGGACAGCAGTCCAGCACCCCCATGTCTCGCCCAGCACACAGCATGAGCAGCGAGGAAACGTTGAAAGAGCTTCGCGCAGATGCCTCTTCCGGCTTATCGTCCGATGAGGCTGAGCAGCGGCTCGCCAGCGTCGGCCGCAACGAGCTCGAGCAGAAAAAGGGCGTGCAGCCAATCAAAATATTCATTGAGCAAATGTTCAATGCCATGACCTTGGTAAATGACGGAGCGGGATGTTTGCTTGGCGATATGGGCTAACCTGTTTTCTTCTTCTTCTTCTTTTAGGTGCTGCTTCTCGCAGTCGCCGCCAGCTTTGGCGTCCGGGCCTGGGTAGAAGGAGGCATCCTCGGTGGCATTATTGTCCTCAACATATTCATTGGTTACTTTCAGACACTGCAGGCCGAACGCACCATTGACTCGTTGCGAACGCTCGGCAGCCCTACCTGCAACGTCTTTCGAGATGGTACCACCGTGACCATTCAGACCGCCGAGGTGGTGCCCGGTGATATTGTCAATCTCAACACTGGCGACTCTGTGCCTGCGGATATCCGGCTGTTTGAAGCAGTCAATCTCGAGGTCGACGAGGCTCTTTTGACTGGCGAAGCAGCCCCCGTGTCAAAAATGCCCGCTCTCGTTTTCGACGAGGACACGGGTCCCGGCGACCGCCTCAATGTCGTCTTTAGCTCTACGACAGTGACCAAAGGTCGCGGGCGCGGCGTTGTTTTTGCTACCGGAATGTTCACAGAAATTGGTCTCATTGCAAGAGCTCTTCAGAGTGACGGCAAGGCGGCCGCTCAAGACACGGGAGCTACGGATTCCTCGTTCAAGAGAGCCTGGAAGTCTGCCATTGGAGCCCTCGGCGAGTTTTTCGGTCTGACTGTTGGCACTCCTCTCCAGAGAAAGCTCGCGCAGCTCTTTCTTGGACTCTTGGGGTTTGCCATTATCTGCGCCGTTATTGTTCTTGGAGCAAACAGGTTCAATACCCAGACCGATGTCATCCTGTATGCCGTTACCACAGCCATCGGCACCATCCCGGTCTCGCTTCTCCTGGTCCTCACCGTGACAATGGCTGCCGGAACGAAAAAGATGCTTCAACGCCATGTCATTGTACGAAACTTGCAAAGCCTCGAGGCTCTTGGTGGAGTTACTAGTGAGTTGCGACTTTGACCTTGTCCTCAAAACAATCGCTGACATTGAGACAGATGTCTGTTCCGACAAGACCGGCACTATCACCCAGGGCCGCATGGTTGTCCGCAAGGCCTGGCTTCCAGCCACTGGCACATACTCGGTCGAGACCACCAACGACGTATATAATCCGACCGTGGGCAATGTGTCTTTCACCACCACAGAACCCAAAAACATGGACCAGACGGACAAATCAGAGTCTTCAAAGTCCATTATCCCGACAGAGCATGTCGGTGAAACGCCTGCTCTCCAGTGGTACCTCAACATTGCGTCACTAGCAAACCTTGCCACTCTCGAGCAAGGTGACGATGGCGAGGAGAAGGATTCCGGGGAGTGGAAGGCTCACGGAGCACCGACAGAGATTGCAATCGAAGTGTTTGCATCACGATTCGGCTGGAACCGCATTGTGCTCTCTGAAGGCCCCTCTGCCAAATGGAACCACGTTGCCGAGTTCCCATTCGACTCGGACGTCAAAAAGATGTCAGTCTTGTTTCGCGACACGGAGTCTCAGCAGACTCACATCTTTACCAAAGGCGCTGTCGAGCGCGTACTGGACATTTGCACCAAGATTGCATTCCAGGAAGAGATTCGCCATCTGACAGCAGAGATCCAGGACAACATCCTGGCCAACATGGAGGCGCTCGCCAGCCAGGGCCTCCGCGTCCTCGCCCTGGCCCACAAGGTCAACGAGACGGAAATCTCGGCGGCCTCGGACTTTGCCGACGGCGCGAGCCCCTCGCGCGATGCCTTTGAGCACGGCCTCGTGTTCCGCGGCCTCGTCGGCATCTACGACCCGCCGCGTCCCGAGTCGGCGCCCAGCGTGCGCGCCTTTCACGAGGCGGGCATCGCCGTGCACATGCTCACGGGCGACCACCCGCAGACGGCGCGCGCCATTGCCCAGGACGTGGGCATTCTGTCGCCGATGACGACGACGACGACGACGACGACGACGATGACGACGGCGCAGCGCTTCGACGCGCTGTCCGACGCGCAAATCGACGAGCTGCCCCAGCTCCCGCTCGTCGTGGCCCGCTGCGCGCCCAGCACCAAAGTGCGCATGATTGAGGCGCTGCACCGCCGCGGCAGGTACGTCGCCATGACGGGCGACGGCGTCAACGACAGCCCTAGTCTGAAGCGCGCCGACATTGGCATCGCCATGGGCACCGGCTCCGACGTCGCCAAGGAGTCTTCTGATATCGTGCTCACAGACGACAACTTTGCGTCGATTCTCAATGCCATTGAGGAGGGCCGCCGCATTTTTGACAATATCCAGAAATTCCTTCTCCATGTTTTGGCGGCCAATATCGGCTTTGTCATCTCGCTGCTCGTCGGCCTCTCCTTCAAGGACCGCCAAGGCGTGTCTGTGTTTCTGCTGTCCCCGGTCGAAATCCTCTGGATGCTTCTCGGCACTGGCGCATTCTCGGAAACTGGCTTGGGCTTTGAAAAGGCAGTGCCGGATATTCTGAAGCGTCCTCCTCACAATGTAAGCATCTGTTATTCAAACAAAAAAAAAAAAAAAAAAAAAAAAAAAAAAAACCTGATTGCTAACCTCTCTAGCTTCAATACGGCGTCTTTACTCCCGAATTCATTCTCGACATGGCAGTATACGGCATTCTCATGGCAGCCTGCGTTCTCGGCTCCTTCACCGTCGTCATCTTTGGCTTCGACAACGGAAACCTCGGCGTCGACTGCAACAAGCGCTACTCGACCGCTTGCGACCAGGTGTTCCGCGCACGCGCCACCTGCTACGCCACCATGACTTGGATCTTTCTGCTCTTTTCCTGGGAGCTCATTGACTTTCGCCGATCCATGTTCTACATGCCCAAGGGCGTTGGCGCCTGGGCAGGGCACATCTGGAGCAACAAATTCCTATTCTTCTCGGTGACGGTTGTGTTTGCCCTTGTTTTCCCGACAATATATATTCCTGGGCTGAATCACGTCGTGTTTTTGCATACAGGCATCACTTGGGAGTGGGCAGTCGTCTTCATCGCGGTTGGTGTGTGGATGGCGGGCACCGAGTCTTGGAAGTGGATGAAGCGTGCCTACTTTCGTCGCACAGCCCCAAAGACGCAAACTGCTCCAGGTATTATTAGTGTGGTATAGATTATTGACTGCCAAGAAACAAGGTAACATTACATGTGGCTTGGCAGGTGCAGTTGGGCTAAGGAGTATGGGCTAAAATAGATGCGGGATAGAAAGTCACACACCTCACGGGCAACATCCAAGACATCATCAGTACTGACAGTACATGAAGCAATAAAGTCCACATAGATAAGATACATGAATCACATTCATCGTCAACATATATCCATTGATATTTATAGCTTTCGTGTGTTTTCGGGCAAGGGTCCTTGTAGCAACATGACATCAGATACGCTCTATAGGACCGCTCGGTCAGATTGCCTCTCGAGCGACCTTGTATACTTCGCTTGGCTTCGTCAAAGTCAACCTGCAGCTACCCCCCTGCTAGGGACGCAGCGACCCAGAGTACAAGTACTGTGGCTATCGGTTGGCCATTGAAAGCGCGCATCCCACGGCCCTATATACAATGTAAATCGGTTGTCGAAGGCCAAGACGTGAATGCGACGTGAGCCCTTTTGCCAATTCCGATTTTCTCTTATTTTCGAGCAAATCTGGCACTTAAACTTGGCCCACCAAAGTCGGCTACGTCAATTTCGTACCAGATGCTGAAGTTATAGAAATCGGGTTTGGCGACCGGGCGGCAAAGAGATTGGTGAGCCAGAAGGGATGCAAACTAGCTTTACGACAGACTCAAATATTGAAACAAAAATAGTTTCAGGATGCATCCGGCTGCATCTCTTTTGCAAAGTAATTGCAAAGCGCAAAATGAAAGGCCAGACATCTGTACCAAAGGGACTTCATTCTCAATCGCTAGCAGCAGTGAGCCGTAATCACTGGATGCGGCAGAAGACCCTTCTATTGTAATTGAGATGGGCTCAAGCCGGCCCAAGGATTCGGCCATGCTTCTGTTGTTTCCAGCAGCAAAAGCCAGGACGAGTCCAATCCATCACCGTACTCACGATTGTTCTCATGGACGCTCAGTCAAGGACATGGCTTGAAGAGGCACATTGCAGTATGCATTGGAGGCGTCGCATCATGTTCCCGAGATGTATGATGCCTTGCAAAGTATGAGATGCCCAATCGCGCTATGATTTGTTGGAGGCACTATAAAGTACCCGTGATTCGCTTCGGTCAGCCAGCCTTGCACCTCACACAAGCAGGAAATTCATGTCTGGATCCTTCAGTGCTTGAATCCAGCTACGAGAATCCTTCTCCTTGTCTAGCCCCCAGATGACTGGCAAAGTCTCCATTGCTGTGTAGAGAAAGCCCCATGGGCAGCTGACCACAAGGCGCTGCAGTCTATCCATGACCCACTGGCGTTGCTCGTCATCTGTTGCCTCCGCGCCGACAATAAAAGTTGGCCACGTTGTCGCCTTGAAGTTGGGGTCATCGTCTGGAATACTCGCGAGATGCTCGTATATCTCTCGACTTAAAGATTGGGAAAATTCGGGCCCAACAGCGGCACCTACCGCTGGCACAGCCTGCAGAATGTAAAGGCAAGCTGCGAGACGGTGTGCAGAGCCGGCGTGGATGCGACTTTCGATTGGAATGCCGTCAAGGTACGATACTATCCTGACATCGTTTGCCCAAGCAACAATGTCAAAGCTTCGTGCTTGCTGCAACAACGCTAGCCCGACCGCTTCGATCTCGGCAGGCAATGTCGTCTCGTCTTGCAAATTGGAAAGTTGAGAAGCTCCGTGAAGGATTTGCAGGATGGCTGGTGGGCAGCACAAGTAGCTATTGGCAGCAGCGCGGTCGAGAATCGAAGGGATTCGCGACGCTTCAAAACAAGATTTTGTCTGGAATTTGATGGGCATGAAAGCCGAGCCCAATATGAAGTAGCTGCAACCTGTTAGCAGCGCGATTGCGCGATAGGTGCATGAAAACTCACATGAAGCAGTCAGATAGCATATAGTTTCTCAAGGTATTATCCGGCGACGCTGACGGCTCAAGAAGGGACATGATCCTGCCGGCGCCTTCTAGGTGAGCTCTCCAGCCATGCTTTCCAGACTCTATGAGCTCAACATTGACAAAGAAAAGAGCCGCAGCCAGAGCAACGTCGCCACCTATCGCATCAATATCCTCAACAGCATCGCGCATGAGAAGCAGCGCTTTGTGCTTTGCCACCAATGCATGTTGCAAGGCTTTTTGGGAGGCATCGTGTCGGTTGAAAGCAATCATGCGATTCTCTTTTCTTGAAGGTAAAGGGGCCTTCATGAGGTTAGACATGTGAGCGGCGGACGCTGCGACAATGATGTATTGCAGAAGAGGATGTGCTTTTGTGAGAGGTAATAGGCTGCGGAATGGGTTTTCTGATGGTACATCATGTGAGACCAAGTCCTTGCACACACGATTCGTGACTGTTGGCTTTGTCAGTAAACGTGCTTTCGATGATAGAACAAGTGATTACATACAGTATGACAAGTAATAGCGATGAGACTCGCCAAGGTCCTGATACAGAGGGTCAACGAGGATGTAGGGCGTCTTTAGTTCTGACTCGAGTGAAATCGCCCGTGAGCTGACAAGCTCCATCTTCTCGGGAGAAGCGTCAGGCGGCGGCGTTGATGGAGAATTGTGAGTTTCTGGTGAAGAGATGTCCGGCGTGTAGCCGGCCTGTTTTGGTGAGTAACCAGGTGACGCGAATGATACCAACGGCGCGGTCATCGCAGTGCCGCCAGCAGGAACGGGCGCACTTGACGTGCGGCCTGCGAGCTTGCCCCGACTAGCCACTGCACCGGTCCAGCGAAACAGTTTTCCGTATCCGAGGCATTCCTTTCCGGCGTTTATACACTTGTTGCAGTGTGGATACGAGCGGTCGCATCTTAGCCGCTGCCGCCTGCAGTTGTGGCAGGGCTTCGTGGAAGTCCCAGCCTGATTCATCGGGACAGCTGTTTGACGCCTGCGGCGCGTGCAAGGTTCAGCGGTAATATTAACAATAGACGTGTTCGGAGGCGCGTTTAAGCGGAACATGCGTCACAGGGCTGAGCGACTCAATCCATGCCCTGGCAGAAAGATTCCTCCGCGATATGTCCTTGGACCAACGATTGATGATGTGCCGTTTGCGCTTGATAAGCTTGATGACGCCGTTGGGTACAAGGGCACTAGTCCTAAAGAGGCAGCCAAGACACAAGTTCAGCGAGGCCAAGTAGGTACGTACCTTTCACAAGCCACCTCACTCTCAGCCCCAGCCACATCACCAGCCACATAATTGACTAAGCAGTTGCCTCAAGTCTCAGAGTTGCAGAAGGGATGTTTGCACCACAATTTCGCCCTGCCCACTGCGCATCATCTTACATGTATCACATCATGAGATTTCAAATAGACTGCCTCAGCATCCCCCAAGATCACTGTTTCAGATCTCTCGGGACGTCTAGGCTGTGGCTCTCGTCGCCTACCGGACAGCGTCGCAGACCAAAAGGTGTTGCACCGCGTCAGTCACACCAAGCAGTGGCAATTGCCGGCTTCCGCACACAGGGAGCCTTTCGGAGTGTGTTTCATCTTGGCATGCATTCTCGTCGGCGAAACTGGGCAGATGGCGCACACAATTTTGACACCTCTCCACCGGCACCACGGCGTCGGCCCAGCCTTGCCGAGTAACTCTGGCCGTCTTTTGAAACAGCCGGCAGAGCACTCAACACTGCAACGCGCGACTCGGAGTCTTGCCCGTATTACACAAATACTGATCCTCCGGAAGTCTCGGAGATTCAAATCTACTACACACGCCAAGATGAGATAAACAGCGTAGTTTCACATTTCCCTGAACTTGGTGTTCGAGTGTTGATGGCCATTCATGCGTTGCTCTTTTCGATAGCAAAAGCAGGGACAAGCAAGGCGGCATCAACACCGAGAGTACGCATGGCCACAGGGGACTCTGACGGGCATCGCTTAGTTGCCTCGAACGACGAAAATCATCGGCGACCGCCGCCTATAACAGAAACGGCACGATATGATGTGATTGCCGTATTATAAGCAGCGACATATGTATTGAACTAGGATGTGCAAAGTCAAAAGCCGCACCCCTCCCCCGTGGCGCATAATTCTCACGAATAATACAGCCCCGAATAGGCCCAATATACCATCGAGTGCATAGTATTTATTATTCACCACCTTGCGGCCAATGGAGTCTGGACCAGCAAGAGCCTTGCCGCCTCCCTCTATTGGAAGAGCTCCCCAGTCTTGGCTTCCGCTGTGGCTCTGAATACAGAGGGCCTTTGCAAACGGGGCGTTGTTGACCTTCGACGTGCTTTCTTTTTTCTCTGTTCCAACGCTTTGACAGTAATTAGTTCATGATGACGGACGGGGTGCCTCGTGGCTGGAGACGGTAATCAACACTGGACGAGCGCCCCCTCCCCGCCCGTAGCTGCAGACTGCGATATCCCACATCGGACGAGTCTTGCCCGACCTGAACAGATCAGCGGAGACAAAAGGAAGAGAGGCGCACACCTTCATTTGTTCTCGACTCTTCTGCATGCAAGGTTACGGGCTTGGCCCTACTTGTGTCGGGCTTGCGTCCTCTTCCTCTGCGACATGACAGTTGGCTCGTCCTGCAAGGGGGGCACGGTATCGAGGTGTCGAGACCGCTCAATGTATGACAAGCTACTGAATAGGCGTGTAGGTATCATGATATATTACCGCATTCCAGCCTGCAATTCCTCTGTGCAGGACTTTTGACCTAGATGGCGTAGTGCACGGAATACCGGGACCATGACTGCCTGCCTGGCGTCGTGCTGAACCTCCTTGCTGCTACACAAAGTGATGATCTATGGAGTAATGAGAGACTACCGGCATAGACGCTTTGATAGTCCATGTGCGTTGCATGTTGCTGTCGCAGTGCATGGCAATGAAGAGGCCGGATGTACGTGCCATGGTTGGCCCGGGGCAACAGTTCGTGTGCCGCGAGACTGGGGTGTACCGTGTACGTAACGTGACAAAAGACTCTAACTAGGCAGCCGGCTCTACAATATCCGCAACAAGACTCTTGCACTGTGTGTCTCTCTCGTGCCTGACGTAAGTATGGCTTGGCAGGTTTTATTACGTCGATAGTAGAGGAGCGCACTGAAGCTTTCAACTTGTTTCCGCGGCAGTGGGAAGAAAGTGATGAGAAAATGAGTAATATGATTGATATGCTGTCTTGACGTGTCGTAGTCTTCGCACTAGTCTTCGGTTTCTCACCGAAGAGCTCTTTCTACCACCTTTGTTAGCAGAATGGCTCTTGTCATCCGGGATACCTGGTCGAGTCATACCCAAGACCCCGTAAATGCTCTATACGTCAAACTGCGCGTGTTGAACTTACCAAGTATCTGACGACTACAGAGAGCTTTAAAGGTAACTAGCTGCTCGGTGAACTTGCATGGGGTAATGTCGTCTACTGTTCTGCGTCAGATCATCATCAAACTTGGCGGGCAGTGGATAAACTCGCCCGGCCAAGAAGCCTAAACGGGACAGAGAAAAGACACATGGACCTCCGCAATACCCGAACCTCCTTACATGAAATTGGTCATACTGGCCGTTCCCACTCCGGCATTGGAAGAGGTTGCCCAGTACGCGTGGTATGGCCCCAATGCAAGGAAGGCGAAAGCCAGCACACCAAGCGGCCTTGGCCATGATACGAATAGGTGCGCGAGACAAGAGGGCGCGCATACTCTTGCACTTAGCGTCCAAGACTTGTTGTGGGCAGGGCGTGCGTGCTCGTCTGGGAAGTCACTGTGATTGTCAGCGCAAGTAATTTATTCCACGAGCCCGGCTGCAAGATCGCGCCGGGCCGATTTCAAAAGTCCTGGTGAGGCATGGTCTGCTTCCCCATGTACGGCTGTGCCAAAAGCCGCAATCCACGGTGATATGGGGCTCGCAGCTCATGATCTGAGGCGAGCAAGGTTGAGTGCTTGCCGGCGATGCAATGGATGCAGGAGGGCAGGTGGATGTCCACCTGAGAACGCGGACAGCACGCAGATAAATTGGAGATGATTTGACCCCCCCCCTGGAAATTAAATGCAGGAGTTGTAGAGAGTATTAATCAATTTTCAGGTGAATCTAACAAAGTTTACGAAAGGAGGAGCCAAGTTTCTGGGAGTGACTGGTAGCCGACCCCGACATGCGCCGCAGTGGTGTGCATGAGTGGCCTCCGCGTCTCGAGTTTTACAGCAGGGCTTGGCAGCCGTGGAGAGTTAATCAATGTTACAAGTCATATTATGAAGAGGAACTACGGATCCTGGAGCAATTTGTGTGCCATGGCCCATAATGCCAGGATCGTATGCGGCAAAGAACATCAGTGGGCTCGAGACAATCGGGTTGAGACGAGCTGCGAGGGAAGCTTATTTTTGTCCAACAGCTTTATTATCGTGAGTTGAATATTGTTGAAGGAGAATTACGGGTGACAAAGAGACGCTCTTCATCAGACATGGTCACATGGCTGACCAGATGGGTACTTGGGCCGAATTTCTCGAACCAGGTTCGTACTTCGTATAACTTGTCTTCTTCAGCACACGTGGAGCATGACATATAGTGCCAGGAACATATATAGCCTCCTCGGAAGAGCGGATCCAAGGACGAAATGAATGGAAAAGAGTACTGGTAAACATGTATTATTACAAGGAAAGAAGCTGGCAGGCAAGCAGTGGATCCGATATATGAAGCTGATATGATGTTGGACGCGTTAGTTAGATTGAGCGATCGGTTGTACATTGTGCCGAGAAGGGTATTACTTGTCCGTCTACGGAGTACTGGCAGGAAGAGGCTGGGTTTACAAGAAAGCGAATGTGTCGTGTTTCATGAATCATGTCAGAGCATCATGGGCAAGAGTGCAGAAGCGGCCACCACGAGAAAGCCCTCGGTTTTGGACCTTGCGAGAGCAGAGTGCAGTGAGAGGCGGCGTGATGTGCGCACAGCTACAGATTAGTTGTCATTGGAATATGGAGGGCAGAGTCGGAGGTTTTGTGATCGACCAAGTATTAGTAGAAGCTTTGGATTATTAGGGAGTCATTTCCGAGAGAAGATGCTACATTACACCGTGACAAACAAGCGATGGGCTGTGTGTTAATTTGGACTGTTACAGGCACACCTGGCCTGTGACTTGACACTGGTTAGGTACTGTACGAGGCTAAAGGGGACAAATTAGTCCAGGACAAGATGATGCGAATAAAAAATCGAGCCAAGATGAAAATAATAATGGCAATTATAAAAACACAAGCCAAAAGAGGCAACGCGAATAATATTAACAATAATAATAATAATAATAGTAGTACGGAGTAGTCTGCGAATCATGTCTCAGCCCAACGGGCGCCGCTGCGAACAGCGCCCCGAATCGGTGAACCAGTCAAAGCCGCAAACCGTTGGAACAAAGTGCGACGACAGCAGCCTAAAAAGGCGCTAAAAAAACAAGCTAGCGGGCCAATTCTTGAGGTCTCACCACTGTATTTGCAGGGGCTGCAGGGGGGACTTGGGGCCCGGAAGGGGGGGTGGGGGGGGGGGGGTACACCGCACTAATACAGGCCAAGAGGCCACTGTAACTCTCGGGGAGGCGCGCTGGAACTTTGCCTAGAAGGCGCTATCTATTGTACTGTTGGCGTTGGCTTGGGGGGGTGTGCTTGGGTGCCATGTGCAGCTCATCTCCACTCACCGTATGGGCCGTTCAGGGTTTTCGACCATTTGCCTCCATTGCCTTGGTAAGACATGAAACGAAAAAGAAAAAAAAGTTGTGAACAATTAAAATAATTAAAATAATTAAATAAGAAAATGTTGCCCGCTGCAGAGGGGAATGCTAGTTAGTTGATCGCCCCAAGTGCCACTGCCGATCGTGGGCATGGGAACGAAGCAGACAGAAGCGAGCGCTGAATTTTGCAAAGTAGAATTTAAATCTTATCACGTAGCCTATACTTAATTAGGAATATCTATATAAGGTCTCTATATAATTTTATAAGAGATTATATATAGATTAGAAGAAGCCTATATTATATATATATTATAATTTTATTATAGTTTTTTAATAATTTAGCCTAGGCTAGTAATAGAATTAAAGATATAGCGGCTATTAAGGCTACTATTAAGGCTACTATAAGAGTATAGAAGAAGCCTATAATAGTCTAAAGGAATAGGTAACTTAGGATAAAGAAGATATTAGAGGAGGCTAAATATAACTATAATTAATAGGTATAGTAGTAATTTGCATTACCTAAGTCCCTAGGGGATAGACTAGCCGCTCTTCGATGCGTGCCTCTAAGGCTGCTATAGACGAATTAACGAGCTCTTATATAGCTGCTAATTGACGCCTCTTACGAGCACTGACGTCGCCGCCGCCGCCGCCGCCGCCGCCGCGTTAGCTGCCTCTGCCGGAGGCCCTAGAGCTAGAGCCTCCACGCTAGCTAACGGAGCTCTCCGGCGCCGGCGAAGCTCTTAAGGCCGCTTTAGAGCCCTCCTAGTGGCTTAGCTCGCGGCCGGAGGTAGCTATTAGAGCTAGCTTAGCGTTATTCCTTACCTAGTGCACTAGGTGAGGGTTTAGCTTAAATATATAGGTAAGAATAACCTCTTATTATAAGGTGCTAGCCTAGAGCTACTAATAATAATTAAGGTTATTAAGGGTAATATTATAGCCGCCTTCTAATAAATTTACTATTAAATAGTAATATAAAAGCCCTTATTAAGTAATAAAGCTATTAATATAGGTATAATATATTTAGCTTATTATAAAATTCTTTAATAACTTTATAGCTTTCTTAACTTATTTAATAATCTTATTTACTATCTTTTAACTAATTTTATTTATAAGTAATAATAACTAAAGATAATTATTTTAATTAATATATCTTCTAAAGAGTTAGTAGTTAAATTTATATTTATATTATATAATTTATATTATAATTATATAAAGAATTTTATTATATATTATAAAGAAGTTAGTTAATTAGTTTTTAATATAATTCTTAAGCTTTAAGTAACTACTTTTAGCTTATAAGCTTATAATAATATTATAATTATAGTATTTTTAAGTTATAAAGGTTATAAATTAGTATTAGACTAGTATATATATTTAGTATAAATAATTAAAAATATCTAATAAAAAAATTAGTAAAAAGTATATTATTAAATAAAGTATTAAATTCTAACCTTACTAATATACTTATTTATTATATAGCTTATCTTATTTATAGAGAAATTTATCTTTTATAATAGGGCTATAAATAAGGCTTTACTAGTTAGAAAATATCTTATTAGTATTATTTAAGCTATAAGAAGGTAGTAGCTAGGCTTTACTTAAGGCTAGTATATTAAGAGGGGTTAGAAGATATATTTAGCGGGTATTTCCCTATAAATTTAATCTAGCGGCTACTCTTTAGCTACCTTAGTAAGGTAGATATACTAGTTTATTATTATTATTAAGTAGTAGCGTAATCTTATTAAGAGCTTCCTAGAGCTAGGCCTTATTAGGTAGGTCACTTATATCTTCTTAGTAGCTAAGCTACTTAACCTTAGTATTATATAGAATATTTTTACTAATATATTATATATAAATTTATTATTAAGTAGTAAGAAAGATATTTTAAAGAGCTTCTTTAAGGGCGTAATTATAATTAGTAATAATAATATCTAGATACTAGATACTAGCCTTATTAGTAACTACTTAAAGTTACTCTAATTACTATTTAAAGCTATTTAAATCCTCTTTTAATACTATACTAAATATTATAGAGAAGGTAGTATAAAGAGATATAATACTATTAATTTAAAGTAGTAGTATATTAAAATAATTAACTTTATAGGTATTATTTATAATTAGAAGCTTAAGATTTCTTTACTAATACTTAATATAGTCTTAATAGACCTAAAATATATAAGAAATATATCTATTAGGCCTATAGAAGGTATTATAGTAAAAAACCTAGGGATTATTCTTAAGGATATTAAGGAAAGCCTATATTAAGGTACTAATATTATACTTAATATAGTTAATCTCTCCCTAGATTACCTATATATCTTATATAGTGATTATAAAACTAGGATTTTCCCTAGTTAATTAACTAGTAATAACCCCTAAGGATAATTAACTATTAGTATTCTTAGTAGTAATAAGGTTATAGAGTTTTTTTTTATTATTTTTTTTAATAAATTTAACTTAGGAGTAGTAATAAATTCTAGCTAAACTTATAAGTAATAATAAGGCTAGATAATTATATATATTATATTAAATTTAGATAAAATAGGTTCTATTAAAGTTAGAGAGTTTAATAATACCTTTAAAGGGGTAATTAATCCTCTTTAAGCTAGTTTTATAGTAGTTTATTTTAAAATTTTTATTTTATTATACTCTACCTTAATTATATTAAAAGTAAACTTAATACTAATAGTTATTATAGTTATAATTATTACTATATTTTAAAATAGTAAAGCTAAGTAGATTTTACTAATCTTAGAGTATATATATAGCTACTTTAATACTAGGAAACTTATAAGAAGTAAGGGTATTAAGTATTTCTATTTTATTATTATATTATTATTAATAGGAGGAATAGGGGTATATAGTTATTATTATAAAAATTAGGCTATAGTATTAAGGTGGCTATAGGGATCTAGTCTCTAATTAGTTAAAAATTTTTACTAGTGTGACGCTAATATAGCGCTAGTAATTAGCGTCACGCTAAACTATAATAGGCATAGTGTCACTTGACGAGATTTAAATTCTACTTTACAAAATTCAGCGCTCGACAGAAGCAGCTGCCTCCCGGTCCCCGTCTGCGTTTCTGGTCGCTGGCACGGCCAAGGAAGAGGGCATGGATAACACTGCGACAGGTTGCGTGGCTTTGTCCTTTGTTTCCTCATTCTGTCAGACCTGGGACTTTGTCTCGGAATGTGCCAGTGCCCTGCCAAGGGAGGGGGGGGGGGGATCTTTTTCCTTGTTGGACTTGGCCTCGCTCGAGGCCTTTGCAGTCATTTCTTGGTATTTTTTTCGTGCTTGGAAACAAGAATTCGAGATGCCTGTACTGTACGCGGACGAGGGACCGAATGCGTGGCTCAACAAAAAAAATGTATACGCAGCAGTAGGCTGCATAATCACTTTTCTAGCTGCAATCTCCTTGCACGAATGCAATGAGGATACAAGGAGCTTGTATTAGTATAGCTTGAAAGATGTAATACTTTTAAACAAGTGCTGTAATCTAATCCTGGTATCAAGCAGATAGAGTCACATATACGGGTGCCATCGATGAATACTACTAATGTGATGAGGTCTTGATGCCCCCGGCCTTGGATATCTCGGGTGTCATTCAACGTTGGCATCACTCGACGCAATGAATCTCTTTCTCGTCCTAGACAGAATGTCATAGGCCGAATCTCTTTATTCAACCCCCCCCCCCGGTATCTCAACTCGCTACCGTAAATAAATAGCCAATTCGCTTACAGCGAGAATCGCGAGTCACGCATCATCCCCGTCCATAACACGCTGTCGTACAACTGACTCTTCCCAATTCGCAACCAAGGCGAAGACGCGTGCCGGCCTTTCCACGTTCTTCTCCTCACGGAAACAAACCCCGATGCCTTTCGGTCTTGGAGGGCTCGTCCCGGCTCTTATCAGCGAACCCCGAAATTTGCTTGATAACCTCTCCCAAATGGCAGATTCCTTTCCCCGCCGCCGCCGCCGCCGCCTCCACGACGCGGCCCCCCGGCTTATGTAAACTCTTTTGGGATGCTGCGGCCGAGGGAACTGCTTCTTCTTCTTCTCTTCTTCTCCTTGTTCGGACCAATATGCCCCTTTGCTCCACGTCTTGTCAGGAAACTGCACACGACATGGGTGTTGTTGGGGTCCTTGCTGGTCTTTGTCACGACTCACAGACGAGTCACAGTGGACATGATTATAGTGTGCTGCATGCTTGGACAAGTCAGTATATCGTCCGTCGCATGACGCTTCTTTACAGTCATGGGGGACCCTTGCTCATTTTCTGTTTCGGATTCGACCCCGACTTGCAATGATAATCTTGATTGCCGTGTTTTCACAGTGTCATGCACCAGATCAGGGCAGGCTCGGCTAGCAGTACCTTGTTTGCTTGTCAACGTTGATGACAGTTTTACTCTGTCTGCCCAGCTCTTCTGGCAGGGCATTCCCTGTCGCCCATCTATAATCAGCTCCAGATTACCTTTGATGGCTACAGTTCATTCCAACGTAGATTTAAGACGGCAGATGCTTCGGAATAAAAATTCCAGACGACGTCTTTGGTATATGTACCACCAGGTGCGAGGTTTACTCGTGATTACTCTAGTGATTTTGGGTTGCGATGACACAATTGTCAACGCCCAAGGCTGAGCTCCATAAGCGATAGACTCGTTTCTGGGTCACCGAGTGGGCGTCGGGCTAACAAAACCAATAATACAATATCGAGCAAAGTGAAGCAGTAAAAGCAAAACGAGACCATGATAGCCGAGACCAAGGATCCCGTGCGCCTCCGTGCATCACTGACGTCGAGGACTTGATGCTCGAGTCATTGGCTTTCTCGGGAACCTAATCTGCAATCGCAATGCTTGCCTTCCAGGGCGATGCTCTAACTAGTGGAAGCAGGGAAGACTTGGTTATGCGCATTAAGGTTTTCGAAAGATCTGACACCATACCGGCTTCTTGGTGCCCGCAGGGTCTAGCCCAGTAACTTGAAACGTGTTGCATATTCTAGCAGAGGTCACTACCGGCCACTCGTAAATGAAGCTTAGAGGATACATGTATGAAAAAAGGTGCACTGGTAGCTAGCTGTGAGTAGACCAATTGACGACCCAATTTGGTTGCAAGATTATCTTCTTCTCTGCCCTCCTTTGAATTGTCTGCTTCTCGAGTGTGCTAGTCTATGTGCGCAGCCTTACATGATTCCGACAGACAGTGTAATGAAGTCACCTTTTGAAAAGATGGAGAATATGTACCAGTAGAAGGGATTGGCGGGGGCGATCATGCCGGTGTTAGTGATTGATGATGGTTGATCATCCATCAGGTTGCCACTAAACATGGCCAAGCCAAACGAGACCTACGTAGACAATGCAAGGAGTCTGGTAACTGTACTACCAGTATGTAATTGCAAAAAGACTAGACTGCGGGCTTGGGGGCTTGCTCCAGAGCTGATTTCACGTACTGGTAGTTATTAGTTTGGAGAAGGCCGGTACCGTTGAAGATGCAACGTCGCGCCAACGGCCCGTCGAAAAAAATTACCGAGCCAGTACTCCGTAACGAGGAATATTTCTCTTGAGCTGTGTGTACTAGTACAAAGTAAGTGGCTGTACGGACCAAACTTGGCATTTGCGCCATCCCTGTCGCCCGCCTCTTTTGAGCCAAGCCTTTGTTACTTTCCAAGTAACTCTGAGACTTGGCTCAAGGAGAAGCGGCGTAAAGACGTCGCAGTGAGAGCATGTCGATTCGCCCTTGGGCAAATCCTAGCGTGTATGAAGAATGACAAAAAAAAAAAAAAAAAAAAAAAGAAAGCCGACCAGGAAA
>JAEIJG010000207.1:0-40973 GCA_037289395.1 Beauveria scarabaeidicola | reverse complement strand
ATAGGCCTAGGGGGGGAGGAATCCTCTATTCTTTACGCTAAATAGGTAAAACCCGCCCCCCCCCCCTAATAGAAGAAGTAGATTTTCCTTTATATAAGCACTAATAGCAGCGGTAATAAGAAGAGGCTAGTACTAGAAGAATAAGGTGCTAGTAATAGTATATTTATTATTTTTCCTTTTTATTATATTTTTAAGTAAATTAGCTAGAATTAAGCTATAAAGAGATTTTATTAGTATCGCTTAAGGTACTAGCTTAAGTAGCTAATTATATAGGTGCCTTAGGTAATAGCTAGTTATACTTTAGAAGAGCTAATTCGCTTTACTTTATCTATAAGCTATAGAGGCTATAGTAACTTAACTATAGATAGCCTTAATTATATATAAATAGAACCCTTTTTATATTACTTAATTAAGACCACTAAAACCAACCCACCCTATTCTAATAGTTAACTTAGGTATAGTAATAAATTCTAGCTAAACTTAATAGTAATAATAAGGCTAGATAATTATATATATTATATTAAATTTTAATAGAATAGGTTTTATTAAACTTAGAGAATTTAATAATACCTTTAAAAGGGTAATTAATCCTCTTTAAGCTAGTTTTATAATAGTTTATTTTAAAATTTTTATTTTATTATACTTTACCCTAATTATATTAGAAATAAACTTAATACTAATAGCTATTATAGTTATAATTACTATTATATTTTAAAATAGTAAAGCTAAGCGGATTCTACTAATCTTAGAGTATATTAAGAGCTATATTAATACTTAGAAACTTATAGGAAGTAAGGGTATTAAGTGTTTTTATTTTATAGTTATATTATTATTAATAAGAGGAATAGGGGTATACTATTATTATTATAAAAATTAGGCTATAGTGTTATAGTAGCTAGTAAGACTCTAGTGTCTAATTAGTTAGAAAAAATTTACTAGTGTTACGCTAATACGGCGCTAGTGACTAGCGCGACGCTAGTCTAAAAAAGGTATAGTCTACGTAATAGAATTTAAATCTTATGTTATAAAATTCGGGGCTCGAGAAAAACTGGCGGTCGGCTAATGGCTGTCTAGAACGGGAAAACTCGCTCTTATCGATAGATGAGGGGCGCCGTTGAGCCACAAGTACAGCCACAGAAGCAGAGAGAGCCACAGTGCCACCACCCGGGAGGCCATTTGTCTATTAAGAATGTGGGCAAGTTTTGCGTTCTGTCTGTAATGGTAGGAGTTAAAGTCATATAAAATCACAAAAGTAGAGTTAAATCAATATTTGTGCTATACCAAAAGGTGTTCAATTGTGAGTCTCAATCTGTGCAAGTATGGTGTCTTCGTTCCCCCCACTGCCGCCGCTCAACCCCGCTGGACATCCACCTGAGCTACTACCAATCTGCCTTGAAAGTAAACAACCTCTCAACAACTGCACAAGACGTCGTTACAGAGGCTCCCGGATCCCAGTTACTCGCGCCCAGTGCCCGCTTCACTCACAACCAGGTCCTGAGCACCTTTATCTGGGTTGCGCGCCCGAGGATTTGACATAATGGTGTCTGAGAAACCAACCAAAGACAAGAGCAAGGTGCACAAGCTGTCGCTCAAAGGCAGCGCCAGGCTCGTCGCCGAATTCGTGAGCATTGCGCTGCGCATCTGATCTTCACAGTCCTTTGCTAACCCCGCTATCAGTTTCAATACTCTATCCATACTATTCTGTACGAGCGAACCCAACGATGAACAGTGCGAGCCGGGCTGACGGGCAATAGATTCCAGCGAGGCGTATACCCAGCAGAAGACTTTACTGCGTAAGAGACAACGCGGTCGCCGTATAAAATAAGCAGCAGGCTAACCCGGGGATAGTGTCAAGAAATATGGTCTCAATATGTTGGGTGCGCTCAGCTACAGATTCCGCTTCGCTCCGCGTCCTGCTAACAAATTCCAGTCTCGTCGGACGACCAAGTAAAAGCCTACATCAAGAAAATCATGTCCCAGCTCGACAAGTGGATGGTGGGCGGCAAGATTTCGCGTCTCGTCATCGTCATAACAGACAAGGACAGCGGTGAGCACGTTGAGCGCTGGCAGTTCAGCGTGGACATTACCGCCGCACCCAAGCGATCCAAGTCTGCCGCTGCCGCTGCCGCCGCCGCCGCCGACCAAGAGAACGCCGCGAGTGCTGCCGCTGCGCCCGCGCCCGAGCCGGAAAAGACGGAGCAGGAGATCCAAGCCGAAATCGCCGCCATTTTTCGCCAAATCACCGCATCCGTCACCTTCCTGCCGCAGCTGACCGGCGACTGCACCTTCAACGTGCTCGTGTATGCCGACGCCGACAGCGACGTGCCCGTCGAGTGGGGGGACTCGGACGCCAAGGAGATTGAGAATGGCGAGCGCGTGCAGCTGCGTGGGTTCAGCACGGCAAATCACCGCGTGGACACGCTGGTCAGCTATCGGTTGGGCGACTAGGATGGCTAGCCGTCGCGAGTTTCATCACGAAGCTTTTGGGTTACATGGGTTCGGCGTTGGGCTCCGCTATCTTTGACAGCTAATAAAGGACATTTCGACGAATGATGAGATGGAGAAAATTCCAAGTACAAATGAGGAGATAAGAGGGCAAATGTATGCGCTGTATTTCATCAATCTATTTTCATCTACTCCAGAGCACCAGCTCAAACGCGCCTTGTAATGCAACCCCTCATTTCTCATCAACCACGCCTGTATGAATCTGTTTTTGATTATTCCCATTTCTTTTTAACATCTCAAGCACCGTCTAGCACCTTGAAAAAAAGTATACGTATGCAAACTTGCGCATTTCCTCCACCTCGTATGCCTCAACCACCTTTTCGTCGTTGAACAGAACCCAAGTATAACCGTTTGTATCCTCGGAATTGGGCTTGCGGAGGAATGCGACGTAATGACTATAGCAAGGTTAACAACACGGCGAAGTTCTCGTATAAATATGTTGAAACTGACCCGGCATGAATGCTGGTGCCCTTGTGACAGGCAATGGACTGGAGCTGGAAGCGTGCGGGCAAAGTTGCTGTTCCTGGAGGGTCCTGAGAGGTAGCAGGTTCTGCACTCGTGCCTTCATCGTCATATTCACCTTGATCATCGGGGTGGCTGAATAACCACTCAACAGCGCGCTCCATATCCCCTCCCGTCTCTTTGAGAGCTTTCTTGGCTTGAGGGGCAGCGAACCCCATAGCACCCAACATCTCAATCTTCTCGGGGTCAGCTGTTGACCCACCGCCACTGGACTCCTCCTCGATAACGAGAGGCTCATCAATATCGGCATCTTCCATATGACCAAATAGCCATTCCATAGCAGAGTTGGCGTCAGAATTGCCTGTGGCGTGAAGTGCCTTTTCGCAACGGTTGCGAGGAAAACCCATGGCTTCAAGCTGTGCGAGGGCAGCCTCATCCGGCACAAATGAAGGAGCTTGTGTATCGGGCTCATCTGGCAGGAGTTCTTCACCAGGCTGTTGTCCCTTACTCAAGTAGCTATCGAGAAGGAAAGGCTCGTCAGGTACAATGACAGGGACGTCGACCTTGACCGGAACCCAATTGATGACTGTCATCTTCCTGGCATTGACAACAAGTGTTTCAGGAAACGTCTTGAAAAGAGACTGCTTCGTAAAGCCATCCTTACTTCCACAGGCGGCACAAGTCAGTTCGACCTTTTCGGCACCCGTAAAAGTATCAAGGCACTCCACCAAAGTCGCGGGCTTATACGCAGTAGGCTGGGCGTCCTCTCCCTCAACAGCTGGCAGCTTCTCGAGAGGGACGTCGATGAAGATACTGTCCTGCTCATTGGTGCTATACTTGACCTTGTTGCATGACAGACACTGCAGTCTTTGTTCCAAGATGAACCGGAACGCCTTTGTGGGATCTACACGGCCATCATCGTGCTTGGATCTCGTGATAAGTTTGAAGATATGCTGAAGGAACTCGAAGGCATCTTGTTGTCGCATAGTCGAAAATTCATCGTGACCTCGTCCAATCAAATGTTTGAGCATGGCGGGCGCAAGACCCTTTTGGTGTGCGACGCCGTTCTCGGTTGTCAGCGCAGGATCGGGCTTGGAGTAACGACCCGACCAGAGACCGTCGGCGACTTTTCGCAACTGGGTTTCAAGATCACCGGCTGGATCATCGACAATGGGGAGGTCATCATTTGGGCGGTAGTAGCGATCGCGTAAAGCGGGCATATCCATGAGACACTGCATAATGCTGGCCATATAGCAGCTGTTGCCCAGATTCTTCAGGCCGGTGAGGCCAGGCCCAAATAGTGGCTTGAGTTCCTTGCCATCCTCGGTGGTCATACTGAAATCCCAGCGCAGATTTTGTTCTATCTGCATCTCAGTTAAACTCTTTTCGGTCTTTTCTCTGTCGGCCAGCATGATGCCCCAGTGCGCAAGGTGCTGGCCAAGATCTTGGTCGAGGCGCTCGTCGTCACATTTGTAACAGTAGATATCAGCAGTTCCCTCGGGAGTAATTGAGCCCAATTTAACAGCGACACCATGGGAGGATTCATCGGAATGTGCCAGGGCGTGAGAGTTGCCATCGACACCACCCATCTGCTTCCTGCCGCAGCCAAGATTGCCGCATTCCAGGCAGAGCCAGAGGTTTTCCCTTAGATCACAAGCATAACAGTGGCCAAGAGCTCCTTGCTCAATTTTTCGAGATTCGGCTTGTTGCATCATAAGGATATGCTCGCAACTGGTAAGCTCTTGTTCCCAAGCCTTCACCTCCTCGCTGCGAGAGAATGTGTTTGCCTTGATTACGCCTGAGATAACAGGGGCCAATTTGGGATTCGCCACGTCGAGGTCAATATTGCACTCGAGGCACCGCGCCTTGAGAGCCGTATCGAATCGGTCTTCGTCCGTCTCGGCGGCGATGGCCAGTTTCGACATTTTCGCGGGTGGCTCATCGCGCACGATTTTCTTTCGGGTCCGGCGAATGTTGAGAGTAAGAGGATGGGATCGGAGGACGCTGTGGAGGCGGTTGTGTGCTCGATCACCAGCGCAACCGCCGTTGAAGCACTGGAGACACACGTCAAGGCCGTCGACATCGTCCTGGCTACGTTAGCTGTAAGCCAAGACACAAAATCAGACACGGCCTACAAGAGAGTCAAAGCACTGTGTGCAATCTTCGCGATATACCGACTGGGATGGGTTCGGAGGGCTAAGATCTGTACGACCAAGTTAGCAACGAGGACAGCGTGAGGGTGAGACGGCATACTGGCTGCCTCCAAATGAGGGCAGGCCATGATCATGTGTGCAAGGCGGCCAGAAAGCTTGATTCTCAGAGAAGGCTGTCGGGAATTTTTTAATGGAAGCAAAAATCTTGGTAGACGACGATGAGGTTGACCCTTGTCAGCTCGCAATGTTATTTGGACGTTCACTTTTACGCAGTCTGTCAGTTTGCCAGCTGCGAACTTCCTGCTATTGATAGGTGCAGCCCCGCTATGACGGAGGCGGGGAGCTGGTGCCTGGAGTGGTGGTGGCGCTTGCCAATCTCCCTCAAGTGCATTTGAAGTTTAACTTGATAGATTATCTTTGGTGATTCACTCGGAAAAGTTGTCAATATGATATATCGTTGGCCACGCCTTGGTCGCAACAAGTAAATACTTGGGGCCTACCTAAGCCCACTGCAACGGTGCTTCAGAGCCCGTCAGGTAAGGGCCCGCCACACAATTTCGGTGCTGAAAACCACTGTAATTGTTTTAAAAAACCACTGTAAACGCAAGCCTTCCTTCGAGTAACCATCAGAAGCCCACGATGTAGACTACTTGTCCTCATCTCTCGGACTCGATAGTATGTATTAGCATCGGCCAGCTGAAACCAACCCATTTACTACTCCTCAAGAAGCCGAGTCGCAAAGTGATTTGCTTGCGTCATCTTAATGGCATCAAATCTGACAATTGTAGCAACACGCACGGTCTTACGCGGAGTAACCATGAGCATGAGCATACTGCCTGGCCAAAAAGTGGCACTATGTGGTTGCACTGGGAGATTTACAAAAGTCTACGGCGTTAGGTTATCTGTTCCAACGCGCGGCCACAGTGGTAAAAGCTCATCGGTGACATCAATTTCGGAAATGGTGGACAGAACCGCGGGCGACATTGTCACTGACGGCGTGAAGCTTTCTGTCGAAACAGCGGTTACATGTGTGACGCAGGATTCGTTTCTTTTTGACGATTCTGACCGCGATAACCTTGACCCAGCAGAGCGAAAGACAGAAGTTGAAATTGGAGCGGCGCTGAGGCGGGCTGGGCTTTGGCTAGCGGTGACAAACGCCGTACTGAGGGTTGCCAGAAGACGAACGTGTTGAATGTGGCAGCCGAAGAATTGCACTTGTCACATGGACAGTCACAGCTATGTTGTCTAGCCCGTGTGATGCTACGAGAAAGTCGAGCGGTGCTTCAAGACGAGCCAACGAGCAGGTACGTACGAGACATGTCATATGGAAAGGGCGATATGCTACTAATAGAGTGCAGCGTCGATGCTCCGGAGCAGCAAATTCAGAATACTGTAGATGGAGACTTTGAGCATTCAATCGTGGTCATGGTCACGCACCGGCTGTCGAAGATTGGGAGTTTGACCGGCAAACCGGGTAGCTGTTCTGAGAACGGGCGAATTAGTAACCACCAGATGAGCTACATAGGTAGTTGGCCAAAGGCAAGGGGGAAACGAGAGATAACTAAATTATAATAGAAGGTGTTTGCAGACTGCGGGCGCTGCGTAGGATGTGGATAATGCAGAGTAATATTGCGGGCGATGCCAGCAATTAATTATGGTGCTGGCTCGTGCTTGCAGCGCGGCGCCCGGCTTCAACAGTAACTCGTTTGCTAGCGCTCTATCGCAGGGTGGGCAAACGCGGGCTTGACCTCGGAGCAAGCAGAAATCCCGAACGCGTCGGCACGTGATCGGACAGAGGGCCCCGCTTAAAATCTTATCAGATTGATTCTGTTTGGCTGGGGAAAAGGATCAAGCAGTGGCGCCCCGACAAGCCGGAGGAGCCAAGTGGTGTGTGGCAGGGGAAGTATTTGAAATCAAAGCCAGCTCAGCGATTTCGGGGGACCGAGCTAGGCTAGGCGGCCGGGGAAGCAAAAAAGTTCTGGCAACAGTGGGAACATAAATTGAGCAAAAGAAAGGGCGCCGCCGCCTCGGAGCCCGTCTCTGATAGCTCCGCAAACGCTGCCCAAGGACGGACGTATGGTTGACGACATAGCCGGTGAATTACGGGGCCCTGCAGGATGACTTAGCAGAGTGACCCAATCAGCTCGGAAAACCGAGGTCCACTATAGCGTAATGGCCGAGAACAAGAGGGCGCTGATTGGCCGGATACAGGCACTGTGTGTGGGATTTTTTTTGGCTTTTATTTGCGCTGGCATGCTGGGCGGAGAGGCGACAAGATTTACTGGGTGTCGGCATGCTGGCACAAAGTTGGTCCGCCACCAAAGCCTGAGATATCTCATTCTCTCCTCCGTCATCACCACCGCATCCATTGTCTTTGCATCCTGCAACGTTGGATATCATCAAAGAAACCACAACGCACAACAGACGGCGCACACTCGGATCGACGTGCGCTAATTTGTTCAACCCCTTGAGCTGCGCAAACAGTTGAAACCTCGACTAGCATATTTGGGTCGTCTTTCGCTTCTTGCCGCTCTCTAACCGCTTTTCGCCAGCAGGAAATACTCGTTCATCTCTTTGAACACCTCCGATTATCTATCCTTCTTCCTCACAGACACACACACATCTTCACCAGCAACCATGCTGTCCAGAACTGCTCGTTTCGCCTCGGGGCGCGCCCTCGCCGCCGCCGGCTCCTCTGTTGCCCGAAGCACAATCTCGGGCGCCCTCATCCGCCCTGCCGTCGCTGCCCCTGCTATCATCTCCGTCTCGGCCAAGCGTTCGTACCACGAAAAGGTGCTCGACCACTATTCGCGCCCGCGTAATGTCGGCTCCATGGACAAGAAGGACGTAGATGTCGGCACCGGCCTGGTCGGCGCCCCGGCATGTGGCGACGTTATGAAACTGCAGATTCGCGTGGACCCCGAGACCAACACCATCTCAGACGTCAAGTTCAAGACATTTGGCTGCGGCTCTGCCATTGCCTCGAGCAGCTACCTCACGGAACTTGTGCGTGGTATGAGCCTTGATGATGCCGGCAAGGTCAAGAACACTGAGATTGCCAAGGAGCTGTGCCTGCCTCCTGTCAAGCGTATGTCGAATTAGCCAAACCTTGAATCTCTCTCGTTGGAAAATGAGGCTAACTGATATATAGTTCACTGCTCTATGCTCGCCGAGGATGCCATCAAGTCTGCCATCTCTGACTACTACAGCAAGAACCCCAAGATTCAGACCACCAATTTGGGCGGCACTGAGATGAAGATGCCTATTGGCGCCACTGCCGAGGCCACTCCGGCGTAATCGAGCTATCAGCATCCCGACTACTCGAAAGGATACCAAACAAAAACAACCAAAAAAATAGTATATAATCGCATCTTGTCGCTTAACGCTGTGCTGCGGTTTCATTCTCATTTCACACACAAACGAGCACCGACAAGATGGTGGCGAAACATTGGGTTTATTGCAAGGCACGGAACGAAGGAGGTTTTTTTTACTCGGAACGATTTGCTTTTTCTTATTTCTTCAAGTCAACAGGGGAACAGGGGACGAGGAGGGCGTCGAAATCATGAGAGCGAGCAAGCTATGCCCTCTCGCCTGTGGTCAACTGTTCACGGCACCACAAAGTCTTGAAAAGGACAAACTATTTTAAAAGATACTTGTGTTATTATCAGAGGGAAATATTTTGATATCAAAGGACAATGTTTCCTTGTCAATCGTTTGGCGCAAGGACACTAGGAATCAGGCAGAAATGGATTATGAATACATCACTTCTCTCGATTTCAAAAACGGGCATGTCGTGCTCACCACGAGAGATATGAAAGAGATCGTGTACGCACATCTGACAGCTGCTGCGCTCTTACATTACCAATCTGCATTCTGCAGATGGCGGTGGATAGAAAGAGGCACGTTTCGAGTCGGGATGCAATTTTGTCGAGGTGTACGGTCGGCACGCCGCTACTACAGTTGCAGGCCCAAACCCACTGAAAGAGGCGCTATATTCGCGGCATTAGGGCAAGTCATCGACGGCTTCAGCGGGCCTGTTACAGCGCTATCTGCCTGCAATGGGCGGATTTACAGCGGGTCTTTCGGAGATTGGCAGCGAGCCGGCCTCACCGGACATGGACTGCTGTAAATCCATAGTGCAGGTCATGTATGGCTACTTCATGTCCAACGCCCTCGAATGCTTCATTTTGCAACTCTATTCAGCACCAATTCATTCTGGTCAGCATACACTCACAACAAGTCTGTCTCAATTTGTTGCAGTTCAGCGGTCATTCAGCAGGTCGTTCAGCAGGCCGGCTACCCACCAGACTGGGCATGACTTGACATGCCTCTCCCTCGAAGCGTCGCGCATCATATTCAGTGAACAGGAATGACCAAGCAACGACTGAAAGCGCTGCCATCATGGCTGAAGCTCGACTGGCACACGGCGAAGCTGACGGTAAAGACGTCCATCCCGCCCGCCGTCCTCGTCTGCGCCATCCAGTCCGACGCGTGGATCGCCTACTTTGGCCAGAACGCCTACCTCGCGCCCATTGCCGCCGCCAGCGTCATGGCCGGCTTTCCGCAGGGCATGATGCTCGAGTTCAACGCCAAGCAGATACTCATGTACGCCGTCGCGTACTGCTGGGCGCTGCTCGCCGGCTGGTGCGGCCTGCAGGCGCGAGAGCACACCGCGGGTGCGTCCGAGGGCCCGACGGCGTATAATTCCTCGGCCGAGGCAGTCGTAGCCGTTCTGCTGGCATTTGGTATGTGGGTTGTGTTTACGGTCAAGTCGGCATTCCCTTCCTGGAATATACAGGTGTCTGTTGCCGCCATCCTGGCCATCGCCATAATTCCCGCCATTGCGCGGTTGCCCACGATGCATGCCATCATCGAATTGGCAACAAATGCGTTTGTGGCGTTTCTCACGGGCCAGGCCGTAGGACTCGTCAATGCTCTGCTGGTTTTCCCGCAGACGTGCAGGGGTCTTTTCAGGAGAGACGCCATTTCGTGCCTCGATGCGTTGTGTGCAATTATGCAGGCACATGATGCATGCATTGGAGATGTTGTGGCAGGAACAGTACCTTTGTCTTCCTCCGAAGCCACAAGCAGCGAGTCAGTTGAGAAGCTGGAGCGCGCTCTTCATCATCTGGGCAACGAGGTCACCAAGGCGAACGGCCATGTTGAGCACGCGGCGCGAGAGATTTCGTGGGGCGCATATCCTCAATCGGAGCTTGACACTGTGTGTGCGCTGTTAGTACAGCTCGTGCCACCTGTTTCGGGGCTGAGCTTGGTGGCAGACATGATGCAGCGGGAAACGGATGTATTCGGCATTATTGGCCACCCAGAACAGGCAAGTGTTGGCCGCGAGGATCCTGATGACCAGATGGGACAGCCTCAAGATGACTGGCCAAGTACGGAACTGGAAATGCAAGAACAGCTGCGCAAGATGACGGAGATGATCTCAACTGGCGCAGAGCATGCCAAGTTGCGACTTGGACAAGGTCAAAAACGGAGCTGGATGGGCACAGCGAACGGAAAGTCAACTGACGAAGAGAGAAACAGCGCAACCAGTCCCGGCGGACCAGAATTCATTGACTACTATCGTGACATGTTCAAAGAGGATGGCGACAAAAACTTGAGTCGCCAGCAAGTTCTTCATCGCTATGTACAGCATCGTCCACAGATTGGAAAGATGGGACGCGTGCCTACTCACAGATATGCAGACACACTACGGTATTTCGCGCTCCTGCATGTATGTTGATTATGCTGCCAAAATGGTTTCTAGCCACTGACATGGAAATAGTCACAAACAATCCTGGCCGCTCTGGGGCGTAATCTCCTCCGCCTCCTCATCTACCTCGACGAGTGCAACGCACGCCCGAAGCGACTGGTGGCCCCCAACTTCCTCTCCTTACGTTATTGGGCCAGCTTCTTCACTTTGGCGAAGCTCGTTCCAAAAGATACCCGACCACAGGATGGCGGCATCAAGGTCGAGCTGGATCCTGTGTTTCACGAGCCGCGAAGTCCGGATCATCTGCCGCCCACCAATACTATCGAGGCCGCGGGCGATTACGTTCGAAGGATCAACTCTGTGCTGCGTACTGACCATGCTGCGTACGGGCTACGTGGTGTTTGCGCCGTCATGACGATTGCTATTGTCGGGTTTCTCCGCAACTCGCAAGATTTCTACTTTGCTCAGCGCCTGTTGTGGGCGCTCTTTGCCATTTTGCTGTCTATGGGCCGCACGTCTGGGTCCTCGACTTTTCTTCTCATGGGGCGCTTGCTCGGAACCATGGCGTCCATGGTGGCGAGCTACATAATCTGGTACATTGTTGACCAACGCACACCGGGCGTCTTGGTTTTTATGTGGCTATGGTTCATGGTCATTAGCTTCCTCAGTAAGTCCATGTTTCTACATGTCAAAAAGAAAAATAAGACGAAAAAAAGGTAGCTTACGCATCTGCTCTAGTCGTGCGGTTTCCTGCCCTTTTCAGCATTTGGTTTGTGGCTCTCATCGCAGCAATTGTCATGACTGGCATTGAGCTGCAAACGCAGCAGATTGGCTCAAAAGTCGTAGAACAGTCTGGCCAGGCTGTCTATCCACCCTACATAATTTTCCCTTACCGATTAGCCATCGTTACACTTGGTGTCATTACCGGCTACATCTGGACAATCTTCCCTTACCCCATTTCCGAGCATGCTGAGCTGCGAGATAGTACAGCCCAAGTGTTGTACGAGCTGTCACGATATTACATGTGCATCCAGCAAACTGTCTTTGCACGTCTTCACCGCGATCTTGGTGATGCCGATGATGCGTCGAGTCCCAGTTCGCGACTACAGTCCGCACTTCGTCAGCTGTTTCTCAAGTATCGAGGTTTGAGTACCAGCGCGAAGAGATCATTCGAGTTTCTCAAATGGGAGTTTTCCCTTGGCGGCCGGTTCCCAAAGAAAGCATATGACGAAATCCTCTCCATTCTGGACCGTTCGGGAAGCTATATGGCGCTCACGAGCTACCTATCGAAAGAATCCAAGTCTCCTGATGTGATTGCGGCTTGCTGGACCGAAAGCGCAACGGGGGTACCACGTATTGATGTGACTCCTCATGGAATCGCGTCAAGAATCATCATCTTGCACTCTGCACTGGGGGAGGGCCATCCATTGCCTCCTGGCTTACACCAGCTCAAAGTATCGCACTTGTTCCAACTTCCGAGGAGTAAGCCCTCCAAGGACGACGAGTTCGCGATTGCGGCGCTGATCCACAATGTCCATTGGTATTTCATCCACGACGTAAATCGCTTAACTGAGTATGTGTGCCATCTGAGGGAGACGTTTTGTGCGAAGAATATGACACTGACCTGCGGCAGGTTGGTAAGGGAAGTGGTTGGCGAACTACGTTTTTCCTTCATTGATGATCTTGAGGATTCCTCCGCAAATTCAAGCACGGGGACGGCATAACCGGCATCTACCTCTGGACCGCCCCGCGTATAATAATGTATAAAGTAAGTCTAAAAAGTGATGGAATAACTGGACTGGATAGAGATTATAGTCATAGAAACACCGGCAACAGTCAACGTCATCAGCGAGAACCTTTTCAACACACATCGACAGGATACATTTACCCAATCATAGTAGCTTTACGTGTCTGCCACTAGTCCATACCATACATTCATTGTTTACTTGGCGTCTTGCAGCGCCGCATAGACTGCCGTCTCCAGCGCGAACCACGTCTCCATGACCTTGGCGTCGCCAAACGGGAGCACCTGGGCGCACACCATGCCGCCGACGCCGCGCTCCCGATCAACCCACCAAAAGAGGTTCGCAATGCCCGCCCACCAGCCCGTCGCTGCAGAGCGACCCGTGGCGCCGCCGTTGAGCATAAACGAGAGCCCCCAGCCCTGCGGCGCGTCGTCAGCCGCGGCCGGGTAGAGGACGGGCAGCGGGTTGGTGAGCTCGGGCTTGGCCGCGGCGATGCCCTGCTGGCCAAACTGCGGAAACTGCGGGATCTGGTTCGTAAACATGTCGGCCACGGTGCTGGCCGACACGAGCTGGACGCCGGTGGTGGGACATGTACCGTCGTTGAGGAGCGCGGCGAGGATGCCTGCGAAAAGGGTCAGCAGAGTGTTGCGAGGACAATGGATGAGGGGAGAGGGAGCTGGGAGGACGCACGGCAGTAGTCTTGCGGCTTGGCGAATAGGCCGGCACCTCCACTATTGAAGAGGTTGGCTTGTTCTTCTTTGGTTTCCGCCACGAGCGCTCGGCGGTACAGGTGGTCGCGTGGGTGAAGCTTGCCACTGGGATCGCGATAATGCATGTGCACAACTTTGGCCTTGATTTCCGGCGTCAAGACGAACTTTACGCTCTCTAGGCCGAGTGGCTTGCAAATATGAGTCTGCATGTACTCGTCCAGGGAGACGCCTGTGAAGCGTTCGAGGGCAATGCCTGCCCAGTCGACGCCAACCTATGGGCGACTGTTAGATTTTCGTGGGATACTAAACATGTTGCCTTGTTGTGACTTGCCCCGTATTGCCAGCCTTCTCCAGGCTGAAAGAGGAGAGGCATCTTGGCGTCGTCGAATCGGCCGGAAAACTCATCAATACCTGCGGGGTAGCTATAGTTGCGCAGCTTCTCGCTGAAGAACGAGTACCCGAACCCCGACGTGTGCGTCAGGAGCATCCGCATGGTGATGCTGTTGCGCTTGGGCTCCAGAGTGCCGTCGTCGCCCAAGACCTGCACGTCTTTGAGCTCGGGGCAGAGAGTCTCGAGCTGCTCGCCGTCGTCGAGCGACAGGCTGCCGCGCTCGACAAGCTGCATGACGCTGAGCGTCGTCACCATCTTGGTGCACGACGCGATCCAAAAGACGTGCTCGGGCGTCAGAGGCTCGCTGGAGGACGCCCCCAGAGTGCCGGCGGAGTGGACGAGAAGCTCCTGGCCGGCCTTGTCAAAGACGACGGCGCTGATGCCAGGGACGCCGCCATGTTCCAAGTTGACGGCGTCTCCCAGAATCTTCTTTAGGGTTTGGACAGTGGCGTCGGAGAATGGCATCTTTTGTTTGTGATGATGTATTGTTTGTGATGATTTATGAGGCGCACACACACCAAAGTACAGAATGAATGAGCATAGAGATGGGCTTATTGACTGTCCTGGGCTGCGCGTACTATTATATCCACTGATGGCGAGCTGTGAATTGCGCATGCATCACATCATAGGGGCTGGGGACAACAACTGCAGTTGGGTGCCAATAATGCCGCCACGCGATGCAACATGGCATTTTATTGCATCCATAGCCGAGACTTGAAATCGCCAAAGCCGGGCTCTTATTATGAGAGAAAAGGCGGAAATGGGCGCCATTTACTTTCTTGATCTTGGCTTTGAGTCTAGTTGACTTATACCCTGGTTCGAGGCCGCAGGTAGACGGCAGTTGTGCCTGTCTAACAAGCACGATGGGCGAGGACGCCGATAATCCGCACTATTAGTAGTAATAAAAAGACTAATAGAACTTGTCAGCCGAAATCCTTCTATTCAGCCGCGACTACCCCGCCTCTGTACCCTCGTTGTGGTGAATACTACCCCAGTGCATCACTCAGCCGTATAGCGCAACTATCTACAATGCCGCACCAGGCCCAAGCATCTCAACGCTGTCCCGTATTGTTGTACAATGTCAAAACTTGAACAGACGCGAACCCTTTACACAGGGTCCTGCCACTGCGGCGCAATCCGATATATCCTGCACCTGAACCAGCCGCACATCCGGAGCGAACAGATGCCGGCATCCCGCGGCGTGCAGCACATCTACCGATGCAACTGCACTCTCTGCCACAAGATGGGCTACATGCACGTGCGGCCCGCGTCGCCAACCCATGACTTTTTACTCCTTTCTCCCCTGGAACCATTCGCAGAGCTGGGCGACTACGTCACGGGCGCGGGGAACCTGCACTTTTTGTACTGCACAATCTGCGCGGTGCGGTGTTTTGTATTCGCTGGAGATGGAGAGCTGCTCGACGTCGACTTGGACGAGATTGGTGCGTCTGTTTCGGGGAAAAGGGGAAAAGTCAAGGCGTGGCGGCCGAGACTCGGCGGCGGGCATCCGCAGATGGGGCATTACTTGAGCGTAAATGCACATAGCATCGATGCAGGACAGGGCTTTGATATGCGCGAGCTGTCAGAGAAACAGAATGTCATGTATTGCGATTGCTATAGTCCGGAGGAGCTGGAGGCTCCGATGCGCTATGGGCGGCCGCAGGAGAATGGGAGTTACTGATGTTGTTTGTAAATTGTCACTGGCTGATGTTGTTACATATTAATGACTGCCCATGCTACTTAGCAGTTTCCCTCGCAAGAATAGCGTGCCTCACAAGCCGACCCCGGACCTTTTGCAGCCGACTACAATATCAACACACCCGGGGACTCCCCTTTATTATGAACATTCTTCCCCAGACGCAACCCCGCATTCGGCTACCAGGATCTTTTGCCAAACTACTTGGTAACTAGTTTTAGAGACTTGCTCTAGCTCGGTGTCATGCGTGCGTCTGGCGGGGTAGATAGTGATGATAGACACGATCAAGTCCTGACCAGTGCGGGCGCTCGCTGCCGAGAGTAGCCTGAGGACAGACATAGATGATCAGCTGAGGGCCGTCGGATGTCTTAAAAGCAACCCATCTCCCTCTTTATTTCTTCTGTCGGGCGCCACTGGTCACTGTTCTTGTGCGCAGTCCAGCCACTTACACCACCACCACCTTCTGCCATGAAGTTCGCATCGGCCAATGCCGCCCTGCTTTGTGGCTGGCTATCGACCGTGTCTGCGGCCCCGGGTTCTTGCCCAGCGCCACAGCCCGACGCCGCCAATCGCGGCGCCGTCTCGTCTGAAAAGGCCATCTGCAGCGGCATTGGCACGCAGCTCATCAAAGAGGGCGGCAACGCCGTCGATGCCCTCGTGGGCACCGTTTTCTGCGTGGGGACCGTGGCCATGTACCACAGCGGGATTGGTGGCGGCGGCTTTATGCTCTTGAGAGATGCAAATGGCACATACGAATTCGTCGATTTTCGAGAAACGGCACCAGCAGCAGCGTTTCAGGAAATGTACAAGAACGATACGGATGCCAGTCTGTATGGCGGCTTGGCAAGGTATGCAGTCTGTCCTGGTTGGTGAGATATCGTACTGACTGTAATAGCGGAATTCCGGGAGAGCTACGAGGTCTTGAATACGTGCACACAAAGTATGGCGTGCTGGACTGGGCCACAGTCATGGCGCCAGCCATCAAGCTTGCGAGATGCGGCTTTCCAGTCGACCAAGATCTTGTCAATTATATCAACCAGACACCTAGAAACCAGTTCCTTGTGGAGGATCCAAACTGGGCCATTGACTTTGCCCCCAAAGGCAAGTTACTAGGGCTTGGAGAGACAATCACTCGCAAGCGCTATGCCGCCACTCTCGAGACGATTGCCAGTGAGGGCGCCGATGCCTTCTACACTGGCGCGATTGCCAATGCAACAATCACGGCACTTGGCGCTCAAAATGGTACAATGACGCTAAAAGACCTCGAGGATTACACGATTGCGCATCGCCAGCCGCTTCAGATCATGTATCGCGGGTACAAACTGACGAGCACAAATGCGCCGTCCAGCGGCCCGGTGGCATTGAGCACGCTGAATACCGTGAGCGGATATGACGCCTTTTTCCAGCCAGAGACGGTCAACATTTCTACGCACCGTCTCGACGAGGCAATCCGCTTTGCATATGGCCAGCGCACGAAGCTGGGCGATCCGTCCTTTATCGAGGGACTATCCAATTACACGGCTGCCATGGTGGCTTCGCACACCGGCGCAGAGATTCGCGCAAAGATTTCCGACACCAAAACGGAAGAGGTCGCATACTATAATCCCAAAGGCATCGAGTCTCTCAATACACCTGGCACATCGCACATTGTTGCAGCCGACGCCAGCGGCATGGCTGTGTCCTTGACCACGACAATCAACACGCTCTTTGGCTCGCGCGTCTTGGTGCCCGAGACTGGCGTCGTGATGAATAATGAAATGAACGATTTCAGTATCCCGGGCTCCAGCAATGCTTTTGGTTACAGGCCGAGCCCGCAGAACTATGTCCGCCCAGGCAAGAGGCCCCTGTCGTCTATTTCTCCCGTTATTGCCGAAACAGCCGAGGGCAAGCTATACTTTGCTTGCGGATCCGCAGGTGGCAGTCGCATCACCACCGCAACGATTCAGCTTGTCGTGCACATGCTTGATCAGGGCATGGGGGCGGGGGAGTCGCTGAAGCAGCCGCGTCTCCACGACCAGCTCCAGCCAAATCAAGTGACGTTTGAGTACGCATATGATAATTCGACAACGGCGTTTATGAAGTCGCTCGGTCACAACGTCACTTGGGTGGCCCCGGGTCAGAGTACGGCACAGGCTCTCAGGCTTCTGGCGAATGGTACCTTTGAAGCGGGAGGGGAGCCGAGGCAGAAGAACTCGGGTGGTTTCGCGGTATAACAAACCGAGTCTGATATATAAGACGGAAAAGACAACAGTAGAAGCTATAATACAGTATACACAGTTATATTTCATATATACATACATCTATTTACTCTCCAAGACTCATATTCGTGCTGCCCACAAATGGCTTATAGCTGCGGCAGGAGGCCATCGGCCTGGTCCGCCTTGACAGCCTGGTGATATTCCTGGAGAGCATTGTAGTACACAGCAATGAGATCTTCTGCAGACTCCTGAGGATCCGCGGCCGAGGCCACGGCACCCATCTCGTCGCGTTTGGAGTAACCACCAAACATGCGCACAGCAGCATAGTAGACGTTGGCAAGGCTATGGCATGAGCGCAGGGCCGAGACATGACTACACTGAAACACCATACTTGGACAACGTTAGCCCTCCCCCATGTTGTGTGGCACTGCTCGGAGGAAAAGGGACATGTATTTCTTACTCATGATAAAAGTTCATATCGATACGATACCGGCTGTCGGGCTCAAACCGGGCCTGAGCCTGGTAGTTGCGATAGCCAAAGTCATGGCGCTGGCAGGCAGGCTCAAAGGGAAAGCCAAAGGGGTTGTTGGAGGCATGGGTGCAGCCATCAGAAGACCAGTCAAGCGAGTCTGGGTTCTGCTTTTCCCGATACTGGAGGAACGTGGGGAGAGGCGTGGCAAACAAGTAGCGGTCCGTGATTTCCTCCCTGGGTTCGCGCGGGTCAACGCTGGCCGGAGCCGCCAGGGCAAGGGGAAGAAGAGAAAGAAAGTAGGCCGGCTTCATTATTATCAAGAGGAGATGTGTACAAGGACTTTTGTTGCCGAGTCAAGAAGATGAAAGAAGACAACACGATAAAGTGAACGAGAACTTGTCGTCGCGGGTTTATATATACAAATGTAGGCGAGTGATTGTCTCCGCGCGGGGTGCTACTTTACTCGCTTGACAATAGTTCCGGTGACATATCTTGGCAAGCATACCTCTCTTCACATGTACTCTGTAGCCCGAAACGAGTTTACCGAAGCCCTTGTCGATGGGGTTTTGGTGGGTGAACGGCTATCGGCTTGTCTGCTTTCCAACGGCTGGTGCCGTCGCAACGCACCATGTTGTCTTGTTTTTGAAGAGACTTCAATATTTGGAGGTAATACCTCTACCTGCCCCCTTCCCCACGATGTCCATACGAGGGACATGGCAAAACGAAGCGTGATTCTAGCGGAGAGATTTGACCCGTCTAGAGTAGTAGTCTCCCCACAGACCGGGTGCCGTGGCGTCCGGAGCGTGATCAATTGATGCTGCAGCTTATTCCTGCCCAGCTCCGAAAGGTAACATGCTTTGCGGGGGAGAATGGGGAAGAGGGACATGAAGCCCCGGCAACAGCCGGGCCATTGCTGATTTTGTTTGGTCTACTTTTGGCAGTTTCTCCCTTTCTGGCCAGTGGCTGATTGGGCTGAACTGAGCAGATCTTGTTCATGCTGCCCATTATTCAATCCGTGGCAGTTTTTGTACATTGAAGATTTGCCGCGAGATTTGCAGCTGCGAGATTTACAAATTACAAGCCACGACGCATCTCAGTTTGCTAAATAGAGGACCACTATATCCGGCGTGGCGTCGACGCTTACTGGGGGGGTAATTGGGGGGGATTTTTGCTTGGGCTATCCACCCTCGCATGTTCAAGACTTCAAGTGACCAGCTGATACGTTGATAACTACCAGGTTACCTATATCAACCTCAGTAATGGGTTCGGTGAACCTACTCAGCGCGCACTGATCTACGTGTGGCTATATACCTCTCCATGGTTCGAGAAGTGTTGGGATACTTGATGTCTGATATTCATGGCTCCGAGTGGCTTGTCAACTAATGCCAATGAACTTACTCACACTATTTACTTGAGCGCCGATTTCGGTCGACTTCACAGGAGCCTTACCACCACCACACAGGACAAGCTTGCGATGGAAGCGGCGCATGCCCAGTGTGAACCTTGGCACATCGACACCACCACCACCACCATGTCTGCACAATATCTCGAGCCAATTCTCGAGCTGAGCGGCCGTGACAGGCAATTGGCTGGGCCATGGCCTTGGCTCTGGGCTTGGGCTGGGGGGCCAAAAGTGGTTCTCGTCGCGCGCCGCCCCGAGCCTCTCGGCCGCCATTCAACAATTTTTGCGAGCAGGGGTATCGATACCGTCGGTTTGGGCCCCATGACATGGAATGTGCCGACGTGATCAAGAACTCGGCCATCTTTGTCGGGCACACAAGAGGCTCCCGGAACAACCCATCCTTCCTGGTCAATGCCAATACCAAGGGTCCATTGCAAGAATCATGATTGGGAGAAATGGCGTGCCTGGACGCTTTGTAGGAACCTCATATATTGAACCAGTAATTTAGTGAGAGTGCGATGGTGGATATAACGCACGCAACATGATATACAGACTCCGTCTTCAACTCAACTACCTCGAATCAGCAGTACAACTTGCTTTCCGCAGAACATCAGGCTATTCTTGAAAATCGCGTGCTGACTTGTCTGGTGCGCTCGGATACCGGCGCATCGCCAGTGTTGACCGTATTGGCAGCCTCGATGAGCATAATGTGCGCATCCTCCGCGACCGGGCAGTGGCGGACGCCCCTTGGCACAACGTACATGTCGCCAGCCACCATGGTGATGTCGTTGCGGTCCTCCAACTTGATGGTCAGGCGGCCGGACAAGAGGTAGAAGAGTTCGTCGGAGTCGGGGTGTGAGTGAAAGATGAAGGAACCATCAATCTTGGCAATCTTGATGTGCTGTCCGTTCACATGGGCGACTAAGTGAGGTGCCCAGGTATCTGCAATGTCTTTGAATGACTCGGGAATAGATGTCGACATGTTGAGGAAATAATCAAGTTTTGATCTGTCGATTTCTCTCTTTTCCCTCTCATCCTGTACGACAGTTGGCTGTATTTATTGAAAACAGACGCCCTGAGAAGTCTGACACATGTTTCGTCAGTCGTCGCTCTCAACTTCTCAAGGGCGCCACTAACAACGACAGGGCGTAGACTAATCCATTCGAGGCTAAAGCGTAACGTTGAATTTCGAATCGCCTACATGATGCAGGAACATAGCCGTGACAAGGTATATTCTTAAAAATGACCCTCGAGTGTAATTGTCACCGTCTTTGCAACAAGGTACTCGTTGACTGCGACATCTTTACCACTCTCCTTTCCATAACCAGATTCCTTGATTCCACCAAAAGGGCTTTCTGCGGCAGAGCTATTGCCGGTATTCTGTTTTTTTTTTTTTTTTAAAAAAAAATATAATTTCGTTAGCGATGCTGACGTAGTCTTGGATTCTGCAGTTGTCCTTACCACACCAATCATGCCAGCTTCGAGATTCTCAGACAGGCGAAACACCCGATCCATGTTTTTGGTAAAGGCGTAACTTGCCAAACCCATGCTCGTGTCATTGGCCCACTGCGTAACCTCTTGTTCCGTATCAAACGAATACAGTCCGCAGACTGGCGCAAACGTCTCCTCGCGAGTCATCAGCATGTCCTTTGTCATTCCTGTGAGAATCGTAGGTTCCATAAAGTACCCGCCGACGCCGTTGCCATTGCCTGCGCCGTCCTTGAGGCTGCCTTTGCCGCTTCCAAGAACGAGGCTCGCTCCGAGATTGAGCGCATCGGATACCTGCGCTTCTGCCTTTTTGATGCCATTGGGAATAGTCACTGGGCCCATGGTGGTGCCGTCCTTGGATCCATGGCCAACGACGAGACCCTTTGTCCTGTCCACGAGCATCTTTGTGAATCTATGGTAGATGCTCGACTGTACATAGAGACGGTTGGCTGTAATACATGCCTGACCTGCATGCCGCCACTTGAGAGCCACAAACTGCTCCAGGGCCTGGTCCAGGTTGGCATCGTCGAATACGATAAAGGGGCAGTTTCCACCGAGCTCCAGGGTGCACTTCTTCAAGTTGCGCGCGCAAAGGCCAGCCACAATCTTCCCGACGCGCGTGCTGCCGGTAAAGGTGACTTTGTGCACATTCGGGTGCAGACAAAGCGCTTCGGACAAGGGCGGAGTGTTGGTGAGCGACGTTGTCAAGACATTAAACACCCCCGGGGCGTATCCGGCGCGGCTGGCAAGCTCGGCCAGGGCAAGGCAGGTCAGCGGCGTCTCTGGCGAAGGCTTGACAACCATGGTGCAGCCGGCGGCGAAAGCGGCGCCTGCTTTGCGGAGAATCATGGCCATGGGAAAGTTCCAGGGCACCAGCGCAACAGCAACGCCGATGGGCTGCTTGACAATCATGACGCGGCGGTTCGGCGCAGCAGGGACGCTGACTGAGCCTTGGATGCGCTCCGCCTCCCCGGCAAACCACCAAGTGAAGCCCTGTGCGTAGGCAATCTCGCCATGGGCTTCCGCAAGAGGCTTGCCGCTCTCCCAGGTCATGATGGTGGCCAGGTCATCCTTGTGCTTGTCAATCAACGTGTGCCAGGCAAGAAGCAGCTGTGCACGTCTGCGGGGGCTGACTTTGCGATACATTTGAAATGCGGCGTGCGCCGCCTCGACAGCTGCTTCCACATCCTCGGGCCCATTGTCCGGGCACGATGCCCAGGTCTTGTCCGAGCCTGGGTCAATGACATGGAAGCGTTTGCCCGACTTGGCCTCTACCCATTTGGCATTCACATAGGACTGGTCCTTGAGAAGAGATGCGTCCTTGAGGGCAAATGGTAACTCTGTAGCTGGCGACATTTCGGGTTTTCAATAGATGGGCGAAGCAGAAAGATGTCTCATTGGGCTTCACAAGGTAATAGGCTGCTGCGATGACCTAGAGGCTAGACATAACGCGGGGTTATGCGGGGGACGGAGCTAGCAAGTCGGCGTCTTGCCATTCGGAACTAATAATTGGCCACCCTCTCACACGTTTTCGGTAACCAGAGAAGAGCGGCGAAATCTGCCTTGAATTATTATTTGAATTTTGCAGAGCATCACAAGTTTAGCTTACTTACCTGCGCCAAGGACAATGCCAGACTGCATCGCTCGGTCGCATGGCACGGGCGCTTCTCCATCCGTACAACTCAGCAACCACTTGCTTCTGTGGTCTGAAATGGAAAGCAATGTTGTGTGTGGCTTGGTGGGAATCGCGGGCTTTTTAGTTAGTAGTTAGTTACCTAGGTTAGTAGTTAAGTTAGTGGTTAGTGGTTAAGTTAGTAGTTAAGTTAGTGGTTAGGTTAGTGGTTAGGTGTTTGAGTTAGTAGTTATTATTTAGGTTTATTATAGTATATTTAGTGGTTAGTAGTTAGGTAGTATTTGTGTTGGTGATATATACTGGTATAAGCAACATGAAATCGACAACCAGCAGTCACAAAAGACGACATGACTTGGACTACTAGCAACAAATTGCCGAGTCTGTACTGTACTCTTGCGCCTAGAAACACAATCCTTTGGAGCGTCCACTTTTACAACGGCGTAGCTAGTCAGTTTCTTGCCGCCTTGGTCGTGTATATAATAACTAGTGGTTGCTGGCTCACGTCATTACTTGGTAGTTGGTACATAGGCGTGGCCTTTGTCGGGGCGCCACCTGGACCGGAGTTGCCGTTTTCGTAATAGGGCCGTGTGAGCTCGGTGTAATTAGTTTTGAGACTCTGGAGCCCCATAAAGCGCTATAGATAGACAGCACCTGGTATTGTCAGGTAAAATCCCCAGGGGGCTCGTGGAAACTTTTGTGTTATAACTTATTAGTCTATTACCCCCTAATCTCACTTGCAGCAGCCTTGCTTGAACAATGTGGATCACGACTGATAGATACATTCAAGCTATGATTGGACCAGGCGGCGTGTTGAACTTAGTACAACAGCGTACATATTTACGGGGTATAGGATCTTTCAATCGAGACTACCACACCTTGAGATGGCGCCGACCAACGTCCTTTTCAGAGCCATGTTCATGTTGACCTTTGTCTTTTTGACTCTTTTATTACAAGCTCATCTCGTGACGTCGGTACTGCCGGCGCTGCCGACTCGGCCGTTCTTTCGAAACGTTTTGCAAAACGCGCAACAAGGGGCTCAAAAAGCCTTACAGCACCCAGTAAGCATCCAATCTTTAGTGGCTTGTTGTTGCTCATCGGCCCGAGACAGTGGATCGACCTGGCGCATTGTGTGGTTCCTCACTTCAAAAAAGCCTCACGAGTTTGCGCAGCGCCTGAGCGCATTGTGCAGGACGACTCGACTCGCAGGACGTGCTCCAGTGACAAGCATCGGCGGGGGACAAGAAAAGGAAATGAGCGACAGGCACTGGTCTTGTCAAACTGGATCATGTCAACAAGTACGCCAACCCTCATACTGACGCGATAGTGCCTCGATTGGATCCGCTGTGCGTGCATCTAGTCAGGCATGCCAGCATAACTTGATGATTACAGGGAGTAGTAAACAAGTTAACACGAGCGTACAAGCTTCAGGGCACACACGAGCTCGAGAAACGGCGCTTTGAGAGTCAGAGACGGAGTCAAGGCGCTCGCTTTGCGGGTGACTCAGGTCGCCAACAAGAGAAAAAAGCTTTCTCTCGGATCGGCCCACTGCAACCGCCAACTCGAATGCTGCCAAGGGAGTATGTCCGGCGCTGCTCCGGCACCGGTTCCCGATTTCCTGTCTGCAAAGTACCGAAACTAGCAAAGAACTCTCTGGGAATGTGGACCACGCCTGCCCGACGCAAGCATGACTCTCCGTATGGATGAACTGCACTTGACAATAATAGCGTCGGAAAATAGTGGACTTTTTTGCTCATGCTTGGTGGTTGTTGTTTTTTTTTTCTATTTATACGAATGAGGTTGCTCTGCTCACCAGGGCCGTGCTCTCTGTTCTCTCCCTTGTTTTGGCATCAACCTACAAGAAGTCACAATTGACACAACCACAACAGGGCACAACTCAACACAACACGACGATGGGTGCCTTCTCCAAACGCAAGCGGAGCAATACTCACCTCCCCGAGGATGAGCGACCCCAGGTTGAGCTGGCGCAGAACCAGAGCGTCAGCCCGGATGAGCAAAAGGTCACAGCCTTGGCCGTGGCTGTCGGCTTCACGGCCAGTCTCGGCGGCCTCATCTTTGGCTACGTCAGGTACAGTGATGCGCTGTCGGCCACATGTTGTTCTTTGTTGGAATGTCTAACTCGTCTCTCTGTTGTGTAGCGGTGAAATCTCTGGTTTCTTCCCCATGAAGGATTACTCGCGTCGATTCGGCCAGCTCAGTGACAACGGTTCCTACGAATTCAGCGCGGCGCGACAGGGCACCATTGTCGGTCTCGTCAGCATTGGCGCACTCATTGGGGCCCTGATTGCCGGCAAGATGGCCGACATTCTTGGCCGCAGAATGGCCATTTCCCTTACTGCATTCTTCACCTGCATCGGCACCGTCATTGAGATTTCTTCCAACACGCACTGGGTTCAGTTCGCCATTGGCCGACTCGTCACTGGTTTGAGCATTGGTTCCCTGTCAGTCGTCGTGCCCATGTACCAGTCCGAATGCTCACCTGCCCCGATCCGCGGCGTTGTTGTTTCCTCATACCAGCTCCTCATTACCTTTGGCATCTGGCTCGCCGAGATTGTCAACTTTGGCACCGAGAAAATCGACAACAGCGCATCATGGCGCATTCCCAACGGCCTTTCTTTCGCCTGGGCTTTAGTTCTTGGAACACTTATTCTCTTCTTCCCCGAGTCCCCACGATACGCATACGGCCGCGGTCGCACCGAAGAGGCTCGCACGACGATTGCCAAACTCGCTGGTCTGCCGGAAAACTCCATGACTGTCGAGCACCAGATCAACGACCTTCAGAACAAACTCAACGAGGAGAGCGAGCTATCAAAGGAATTCAGCTTTTTCGAAATCTTTACTGGACCACGAATGTTCTACCGAACCATACTGGGTATTACCCTAGGAGCTGGACAACAGCTCGTTGGCGTCAACTACTTTTTCTATTTTGGAACAACCGTCTTCGCATCTACCGGTCTTAGCAACAGCTACGTCACGCAGCTTATTCTGGGATCGGTCAACGTGTTTGCCACTATCGTATCCCTCTGGATCGTTAGCAGATACGGAAGACGTCCGATCCTCATGATTGGTGCCGCTTGGATGTCAATGTGCTTCTTAATCTACGCATTCGTCGGACACTTTGGTGACCCTTCGAATAACTCGACAACTGGTAACGTCTTGATCGTCTTCTCTTGTCTTTCCATTGTCGCCTTTGCCGTCTCCTGGGGCCCCGTTGTCTGGGCTGTCAACTCGGAGCTGTACCCTCTCCGCTACCGCAGTGTCTGCATGAGTCTGGCTACTGCCGCAAATTGGTTCTGGAACTTTATGCTGTCCTTCTTCACCCGCTTCATTACTGACAAGATTGACTACCTCTATGGCCTCGTCTTTGCCGGCTGCTGTGCTGCCTTGGTTGCCATTGTCTTCTTCTTCGTCATTGAGTCCAAGGACCGCACTCTGGAGGAAGTCGACCTCATGTACATTCAGCACGTTAACCCAATCACTTCTGCCAAGTGGGAAAGCGGTGGCTACAGCAAGGAGGCAGGTCGCAGCACTGGCGTGGATGCCTCTCCTAGCGCTGAGGCCTAGGGCGTAATATTATATAATAAGTATGTTTATTGAGCAACAAGATGACTAGACAGATAGATGATGGCAAGATATGTTTATCGAATCATGCATTATAAATGCATTCATTATCTCGTGTTTTCTAAGCACGTCCAGTGCTACTTCTGTGCTCGCCAAGCTGCTTGTATGCAGGCTTTGCCTCTCGTCGCACAGAACGGCAGCTTGTCATGAAAGGATGAATTTTGCATTCGAGGATGCATCAAAGTCTATCGCAAAAAAATAGTCATACTAGAAAAATGGCTGTTCAACTTTATAATACACTCTACGGGTATCAAAGTCTATCGCAAAAAAAATAGTCATACTAGAAAAATGGCTGTTCAACTTTATAATACACTCTACGGGTATCAAAGTCTATCGCAACAAATAGTCATACTAGAAAAATGGCTGTTCAACTTTATAACACACTCTAACGGGTATCGTATGGTTCCATCAACTTGTTCTCTTTCTTCAGTGGCCGGCAGTGACATTGCCCATGTTGGGGAGCGGGCGGCACGTAAATGGGCGATGTGTGTCGCCGTGTGTAGTTTGGTCAATCTATTTGGTAAAGTCATTAGCCGTGAGTATCGGAGGGATTGTAGTCAAGGAGACTACTTACAATGTCTTTAATGGTAGCATAAGTGCCAGCGCCGAGAGTAATGATGCCAATGATAAAGGCGACAACGCTCCCAAGGCTGATGAGGATATTCTTGCGCGAGTACCAGGGCCCTTCGCAGAGAAGATAGAACCACATGACGGCGGGGATCCAAAAAGAGAATCCCGACACAAAAAGAGCAGAGGCAAGCGACAGCAAGTCGGAGAAGATGGGGATAGCTTCAGCAATGATCCAGGCAATAATGGTAAAGACGGTGACGAGGGAGATCCACCAGAACCAGCCCCTGGGGGTATTGACATATCGTACAATGGACCTTTTCCAGATGCGGCCGTGGATATATCGCAGAGCAACAGTAGAGTTGATGGAACCAGAGATGAAAATGACTGGCAAGGCAACGCCAAATGCCACCTTGGAAATGGTAGGACCGGCTGAGAGCAGAGCCGGCGCAAGTACACTGCTTCCGATGAATGCATAGCACAGCGCACCAGTCAGCGTGTAAATGGCGATTTGGATGATACCCGAGGCCCAGATGGACTTCATGTAGTCGGTCGGGGTATGCATCTCGTCCATAAAGGAGAATTGACCAATAGCGAAGCTAAAGGCAAAGATGATGTTGCTGACGGCGACGAAACCTTCAGCGAAGCCGAGGCCCTCTTTAGGCATGGTCCGCCAGTCTACTCCGTTGAGACCGTGCTCGCTATTTGTAGCCTGAACACCCGTGGCAATAATGGTGATGCCAATGGCGACGATGATGGACACGAAATCAATGTAGCCGAGGATGGCAACCTCGGTGAAGGAGGGAGGAATGGCAAGTATCAGCAAGATGATGGCAGAAATGGCCGAAAATGCAACGGAGCACACATGGCCATTGTTGAGATCTCCCAGGGCGATGCTGCCAGTCAGCGCGTGGGAGCCGACAACCATGACAAGCTCCAGGACCATGGCAGCACCAAAGAGCTCGTAGCCAAAGCGACCGAACAGCAGACGCCCAGCATCGGCATAGCTGGCCGCTTCAGGGTACTTGAGCTTGACTTGGCCGACAATCCAGCTGGTAAAGATGGCAATGAGGCCAAGCATGACTGTGAGGAAGACGCCGGGAAACATGCCCAGCGTGTCGTATGCCTTGGGGAGACTGAGGGCGCCGAGGGCGACGGCCTCGACAATGGTGACGACGGCGAGGCGCTTCCAGCCGAGACGATGGAAATGGGCGTTGCCAGAGGCAGCGAGCTGCTTCATCTGATCATTGTCAAGCTCGTCGCTCTGCTCAAAGCCAACCTCTGCATCTTGCTGCATCGGCATGAGGGCGCCTTGCTCATGTCCACGAGCCTGCTTGGTCGGTGTGCTGCTCTTGCTGCCATAGTCGTCCAAGGACGAAGGCGTCGGCGTCTCTTGGGGTTGTGCCGACATGTTGAGGTTGCCGAACCGTTATCGCACGCAGCACAACGAAGCGGACGGTGGAAGAGCAGGGCTGCTGACAAGGTTGCCGGTATGGGGATAATAAAGTCTCTGGTTGTCGCGGCAATGGTAGATTTAGTATTTAGAAGTGGAAGATGATGATAAGTTGGTTGTTCAGGAGCGACTCAAGGCGGGCGACTGCGACTCTTTCTATACCCGTATGCCAACTTTGTTTCCCCGCAAACAAAGAGAAATGAAACAAGATGACAAGGAGACCTGGTCCGGGGAAAATACGACCTGGAGAAGATGAAATAGAAAACTTTTTGAACCCAGGCCCGCGGCGTCATGACCCACAACTCAACTCCAACTAACACGACAAAAATGGCCTCTTAGTTACCGCCTATCGGAGCGCTCCTGACGGCAGCTAGCGTCTAGAACCGGCATTCTGTACTTGGCAAGGCGCGCGTGGCGTCGGGCTCGCAACCAGAGAGGGAAAAATTTTTGACGTGGTGGCTTGCCAAGGGGGGGTTTCCGTGTTCCGAGAACCGACTGGGCGGACTTGTTATTCACGACACTCTGTACGGATTACAAGAGCCATGTTGAACGACAAGCACGACGTCAAAGAGCTGTTGGTCCTGTGCGCAAAAGGCCAATTGACGGCCCCAAGAGAATCGAGTTATTGGCAATCCAACAGCCCGGAAAAAAAAAAAAAAAAAAAAAAAAAAAAAAACGTCATTCCCCCAACTCTGAACGACCCTGCAGGCACAATAGCAGAGGCTATATGATATATCCCAGCAACGGGGCTCACACGACGACCCCACTGGAGAAAATTATTTTTTTACCATTTTGGTCATTCATTAGCTGTCGCGTGATTGAGGGTTATGATAAAGGTTGCGTGGTTTTCAGGGCTGACGCGCGAGTCAGTGGGAATTTTCATATCAAAACAAGGGGGACCCCCCGAATTTGATTATGCAGTTATGCTGCCACTTCCCCATACTCTTAATTATGACCGATGTCGCCGAGGGACCGGAGGTGGCCGGCCGGCCGTGATGGGACGGAAGCTAACTGGACCAGATAAATAGTTGTAAATACGGATAGAATGTACGGATATACTCGGCAGAGGCTCTGTAATACTGCTTGGTTGAAAGCGTAGTCAAGATGCGACCGTGACCATCTACATTCGGTATTATGATGCCCTGGGGATTGGTGCAGATGTTGAGGAGCAGCATTTTCGACAGGAATGCTGGACACCCAAGTGGGATCAAAACAATTATTATCCCTTGTCCCTTATTATCCCTTGAGTCTTGACACTGCCCTGGTAGTGGGCAAAACTTGTCGTAGTTATAATAACGCCCGGAACCTGACTCTGGACATCAGCCCCAAGGCTGTCCCCGACTTTGAGGCTTAATAATATGTATAACCAAAATCTCCATACGCCACATCAGAAGCCGCCCGCTGGTTGAGAATCGGCCGTGGCGTTGCCACACTTTCGTCTGTCAGCAACAGCCACGCTTGGCTGACCGATCGCTTGCTGTTTCCTTGATCAAACTGACAAAAACTCTCAACAGAATTAAGAACGGGCCAACAGTAGCACAGGGTTAGGCTGGTTAGCCCTAAGCCGGAGTATAGCACATTTAAGGCACCCAGGGGCCCCCGTCAAGCACCACCGAATTCATGGGGCACTGAGCAATGAAGAAGGGGGAATTTCTTTCTTGCTTTGAAAAGCACAAACTCTGTGCCTCTAAAAACAGCGCCCGGGAAATAGTTAAATACATTGTCTTCCCAACCGTCTGGTGTCTCGCCGACTGTCACGGTTATCGGGCGCCTAGGGATCCGGTGTTTGGTCCGAGGGCTCCTCGGCGCACGAGGAACCCTGTTTCTTGCCTTCCAGAAGCTTTATTACTGATAAACAACCTATAGAACCCACCGCTCGTAATCAACCTTTGGCGCGGCACTGCCACCATGTTTTGCTGCCCTGAAAAAAATCATTAGACAGATCCGCGTTAACTTTTGTCAGCTGCTGTGTAACAACGTTTCGCATTGTCAGGACTGAGCGTAAACCGGCATCTCCTGAGGCGTTTCTCAAGGCAGAACGCACTTGTCTCAGTCGGGCTCGGAATTGTTGGCGACGTGCTCTCGACTCCCTCATCGGATTCTTGTGTGTGGGCCAGGCATACGTATGCGTTGCTTAGATTGCGCGCGCCAACTGTAGGCTGTCAGCCACTAACTCTAGCATTTCACTAGCTGCAGGTCGACGTGGTCGGTCTTGGGACGACTGGTATTCTTCTGGTAATTGTATGCATGTGCTCGTCTAGCATACTCGCCTCCTAGGCCGTAGGATTGGCTGCTTCATGCTTCGATGACCCCAACCATCACTGTCATGGTAATTCAATGACGCAACAGTTACCACTAAACGTTTTCTTCACAGGGGGGTATTTTTGAAACAGCATTTGAAGGTAATTATTTTAGCGGCTGTGCTGTGGCGTTTTCGCGTTGATCGTGGCTGCGCGTAATTCATTCTTGAGACAAGATGACTGGAGGAACTTTTGATTAGTTACTCCATGCCTATTCAAAGACATCAAAAAAGGTTTCATACAAGCTGTCGCTAACATTACTACACCAAGGGAGATGATGCACGGCCACTAGACAGACCTTGACTCAGACAGACTGGACTCGAACAGGGTAGAGGCGTTGTGAAGCTGCGCCATGAGCGACTTGAACTCTGATTTTCAACGTTTATTCGAACTTGAAGCAGTTCACGCCAAAGCTTAATCCTCGTCGATCGTAGAAAACACAGCTGTCGCTTCAAAAGTCTGCGCGATTCGCCGATGACAGGGCTGCTACGCCACGCAAGCAATACGATCGGACCGGGCAGCCATGCAGGCAGCAGCACTAGAATAACCACCCATCACCGACTTGAACCGTTGAACGGCAGTGATTTGCTGCGTCGGCGTACTCTCTTTGTATGACAAGACGTCAACGTCACCCACGCAAACTTTGCTGGCACCCCATCACCTGTCGTTTTCCTCCTACGGCTAGTAAGTAGGATTAGGATGCACCGGCAGGCCAACCTGTTTTTGGGGGGTAGAATAAGCCGGTTCCCTGGTATCGCCGCCGCCCAAACGAGCCTTACTTGTACATTGTTCTTCTGGTTCGTTGACTTTGGGAGCCCCCCCCCCCCCCGAGTCGTCCAGCCGGGAAGCGAAACAGTCTGACTGGGTGGCTCAGCCCTACTCTGAACAAATTACAGCGTCGCCTCCATCCCCCCCTAGCCGATCAACTAATTCGTTTCGGGAGCCCGGCTGGCCGCAGCGACGAGTGCGAGGCTTCAACTGCCCTTCCGCATCGAGGCAGCATGTAGCGACGGCCGTCTTGCCGCCCAGCCATGCTGCGCCCACGCTGGTGGCATGCAGGCAGAGGCGGAGCACAAGGAGTCTTTGTACCGGTCAGACAAGCCAAGGCACAGGCCTAAAATAAAAAGAAAAGAAATGCTTGATTTCTTGACTGGCAGGGTCATATATGGCACACCCTCCTCCGCCTTGTCGTTTAGTAGAAACGTCTTTCCGATTGTCTGTATTTTCCTACATCATACTCAACTCTGTTTTTACATTTTCCAGTCATGATGCAGAGAAACTATCTATACCTAGAGAGCGCCAGTACCGCCTCGAGCTCGATTTCGGGCATGTCAACTCGCCCATGCGCACTCATCGACACAGTCTGTGCCGCGGCCTCGAGCAATAATGGTCCGCGAGTTTCTGGTCTGCCCAACTTGTCTTTTCGCTGCAAGCCCAAGGCAGCAGGCTCTCGCACGTCCATGGATACGCGTACCACTGGTAGCAGCATCGATGGCTACGCTTCGAGCACCCAAACGTCGGAAACCCACAGCTCATCCTGCGGCAGCGACGACTTTGACAACTCGTATCATCAGTTTAGCCGCACTGCGCACATGGGTATCCTCGATCCCAGCTACAAACTCTTTGTCAGCCAGCAAGGCCATGGATCGTTGGTATACAAGGTCAAGAGTGGTGCGGCAGTCATTGCAGGCGACCCTCTCTGCTCACCCGCCCAAACCCAGCCTCTTCTCGACGAGTTTCAACAGTTTCGCGGCGGTCGACGTCTCCGAATCGTTTATATAGGAGCTAGCGCCGCTTTTGCAGAGCAGTCACAAAAAAAGGGCTGTGTGACGATGCATTTTGGCCGCGAACGGGTCCTCAACCCTCTTACAAACCCACTGCTCAGGAACAAGGCAGGAAAGCGCACAATCAGCCAGTGCCGCCAGCTCCTGGACCCTGATCGCGGCGGCGTCTCTGTTGGAATTTACGCGCCCAGTGTTAATGGCTACGACGTGGCCCTTGAAGCAGAGTTGCAAGCAGTCTACGATGGTTGGCGCGCGCAGCGCGACACCTCCCGTCCACCCACTGCACAAGCCTTCATTACACAGTACGACCTATTCTCGCGACCAGACATTACAATGTTTCTCTATACATGCGACCGCGACGGTCATGCCAACGGCATTGCTGGTCTACGATATCTAGGCGCCAACAATGGATTTCAGCTGGATCCTTGCGTTGCTTCCCAAGACGCCCCTCGCGGTGTCACCGACCTTCTCGTCATCTCCGCCATGCAGCTGCTGCGCAACAGCGGCGTCTCATATCTCAGCCTCGGGTTCGAGCCATACGGGGAGCTCAAGGACGTCACTGGCCGCGAGGGCTTGCTCGCACAGTTGACACGCGATGGCTACCGTCGCGTGATGGGATCAATCAAGGCGTCGGGGAAGCAAGCACACAACGACAAGCTGCGGCCAGACGAAGAGCAAGAGTCGGGACTCTACATTGTCCTACCCCGAGGTCTACTGCACATGAGAGAGATTAGCGCCTTGGTCAAGGTGGCCAATGTCGATGTCACGAGTATATTCTCTCGGAAACGGGTATAGTGTCACGCACAGCTTCGGCGTCTGGCTGCAAGCACTCACACATGTATTATTGTTTTTTCTGGAGTTGGCACGGGGCTCGGCAAAATATTTTCATTTGTACAAGATTTTGGCATTCGCTACCATGTTTTCCATAGCTTACTCTATTTTCAGGCTAGCCGCTACATCTATTTTCCATGTTTTCGTCTATTCATTTCATCGTCTATTGCATTTTTGTTGAATGCCACGCTGCTTCCGAAAGAGGCATCGCTACTGAGTTTAATACACTCAAAGACTTGGCCAGTACCACTTTAAACTTTCCCTAGCAGAGGCACGTTCATTCTAAGACGCATGGCAGCTACCAGTACGGCAGCCGCGAATGCAAGGGAGCCGGCGTAAAACATGGCTGGGCGATATGCGTGTAGGCCGCCTTCCTGGCCGCCATATGCATCCAGAATATAACCAGCGATTGGGGCACCCTGTATAGGCAACGGTTAACACTACGCAAGAAGATTCCCGAACAGAACATGCAAAGAAACTTACCATGAGATAACCGCCAGCCCATCCAGTGACTATCATGCCCAAGGCGACAACCACTCGCGCAGAGCCAAAGACGTTGCCCACTACTGTCGGGATGGTGGAAAAGAAGCCACCATTGGCAGCGCCATTCAAAACGGCAAACACGGCCAGCGGCCCCACGGTAGTCGAGGTTGGCCACAAAACCAACATGCCTAGGGCGCTGACCAGCAGACAGCCAAACATGGTGTTGATTGACCCAGCTTTGTCGGAGAGAATGCCGCACAGAATGCGTCCCACCGCAGACGAAAAGTTGAAGCCGGCAAGAAGAGCAGCGCCAGTGCCAGCAGACAGACCCAGCGAGCTGCTGTAAAGAGGCAGGAAAAAGGCCGGCACAAGGAGCGGAAACGTGGCGATGGCGCCGGCGACAAACATGAGGCTGAACCGCACATCTCTAAAGAGCCGCCACTCAATCGTGCCGACAACGGCCACGGCACTGCGCTCCTTTATGAAAAACGCGGCCGGCAGCCCCGTGACCAGCGTTGCGAGCCCCATGACGCGGTACGCCCAGGCGGTGCCGAAGCGCTGAATCAAGAGGCCCTCGACAATGGTGATGATTGCGCCGCCGAGCCCGCCGCCCGCAAAGACGAGCCCGTTGGCGAGCCCCCTGCGGCGCTTGAACCACTGGGCGGGCGTGACGGAGCACACGGTGAAGCAGAGGCTCATGCCGACGCCGAGCATGACGCCGGCGGTGACGTACAGGCCCGGCAGACTGCTGGTGGTACCGGCGGCGGTGCAGAAGCCGCTGAGGATCTGGGCGAGGCCAATGACGGAGATGCCGACGAGGGCGGTCCGGCGCGCGCCGAGGCGGCGCACGATGCGCGCGTTGGGCATGGCCATGACGCTGATGAGCGTCGCGGGGATGGAGCCCGCAAAGGAGAGCGAGGACGGCGAGCCGAGCTCCGCGTCGACGAGCGCCGACTGCATCACGCCCCAGCTGTAGTTGACGCCGGTGAGCCAAAAGGACACGACGGCGCAGGCGCAGATGACGACCCAGCCGTGGCCGCCGTCGGGGACGGTGCTGTCGGCGATGCGGGAGGCTTCGAGGACGGGGTCCGGGTCGCTGTCGGACGACGACGCGCCGCGGAGCTGGATTGTGGTGCGCTGCTGCTGCTGCTCGTTGCGAGGGTTGCCCAGCTCCAAGGCCGTGCTGGTTGTCGTTGTTGTCATTGTTTTGGTTGACATTGGTTACAAAAAGGAAGCCAATGTGTTGTATTCACGCAACTGTTCTCGCAACTGTTCACGCAACTCTTTTCGCAAAGCTGGGAATAGCAACAGAGGAGTGGATTGTATTCATTAAAGCTGATAACAGCAAAAGAAGAGTGGATTGTATTCACCGTCTTGCACACAAAAAATACGAGGCGGATACTGATAAACTACCTATTCTTCCCCCTCTTCAACAGGCTGACCGACCCCACTGGTCATGACTCCATATTGAAGGGCTCGAATTGACGAATAAGTCTCCAATAATTTGGCCCGGCATTACTCGGAGTCGCGAGCCCAAAGAGGTAGTTTCTTCGTTTTTTTTTTAAGCCGCATCTCTATTTCAGTTTAGCTCGCGGCAAGCGTTCCGGCCACGGGTTCCGGCCCTCGATAATCCACTTTCGGTGGCGCCATTGATCACGCCAAGATGCGGTGTCGGAGGCGAGATGCTACAATCTTGGTGAGGCGACAGAGGAGTTGCTTGTGTTGGGCATGGTGAATGTTGTTTCCGGCTTTGTGATGGCGGGTGCAGTAGTCATCTCTGCATGTGCTGGTTGTGGTGTAAGTCGAGCGAGCTAGGAGTGACCAAGACAACTCGTCGCGTATTCAGCACACGAGCGAGATGGCGCGGCTAAATGAGTGCAAGAGACGCCTTAAAAGACCAATAGACGAAAAAAAAAAAAAAAGCAAGACTTTTTTCTTTCCGAAGCATCTTTCTGAATATATTCAGTATTGAAAACTGCATGCGTTGAGAATGGATCACGTGATTTACCTCAAAAGGATAGCAAGATTTCTCGCACACAACTTCACATCGAGGAGAGTCAGGGCCTGACTTCGTTGCATCAACTCCCAATGGAGCCGCTCGACACCGAGCCGGCCGGTCTTTTCGTGCACAAAGACTTTATATCCAAAGAAGACGAAGAGACGATCCTGCAAATCCTTTGCGAGCAGCTCGACTGGCCGGACCGCAAGGGCCGTCGCTCGCTACACTACGGCTACACGTTTAGCTACAAGACGTTTGCCATTGACACGGACGTGCCGCACGCGCCGTTTCCGAACTGGCTGCTGCCGCTGCTCCCGGCCGGCGAGGGCCGCCCGCCGGACCAAGTCTGCGTGCAGCACTACCCGCCCGGGACGGGCATCCCGCCGCACGCCGACACGCACAGCGCGTTTGACCAGCTGTACTCGCTGTCGCTCGGGTCGCCGGTGCTGATGCAGTTTTGCCGCGGCGGCAGCGGCAGCGGTGGCGGCGCGCGGGGGGAGGAGGAGGAGGGGGAGGATACCAAGGTCGACATTGATTTGGCGCCGCGGAGCATGATGCGCATGTCTGGCGACGCGAGGCTGCACTGGACGCACGGGATCCGCGCGCGCAAGACGGACACGCTGGTAGAGGGTCTTGACAACGCGGAGAAGAAGAAGACGGTGGTGGTGGTGCGCCCGCGAAGAGACCGCTGGAGCATCACGTATCGCTGGCTGCGCGAGGGCGGCGCGTGCGAGTGCGGCAACGAGAGGCTGTGCGACACGGCGCAGCAGAGGATGGGCGTGGAGCGCGAGTACCGCTGGAAAGCGGCCGAGGGCAAGTCGTCGCCCGAAAACACAGTATGACGCGTCGATGGGTGGTGCAAAACCAGAGTCGGAGGATTATGAAAAAAAAATCAAAAAAATCATGTTTGCTCCGCCTCGGCCAGTCGCGGTTACCAGTACATGTCAGCGCTTTATAAATGGGTTGTCATGATGGTCGGGCACGGACAGCCAAGGCGAGGTCAGACTGAAAAACACCATATAGCCGAAGAGATCAGCTAGTGGAACGGGTTGCGGCCATGTCCCGGTTTCAAAAACAACAAAACGCAATAGCCGACGCGTAGGCGATGTTGCATGGCATGGCGATGCTGCATGGCCGTTGCAAAATACATATTCGTACACATGCTTTGATGTGCGCGCGGCCGCATGTCGATCCCGGGCAAGGCTCCCTCTTCAGCAGCACAGGGGGACAAGGATGGCCGAGCAGATGCAACCAACGGCTGTGGACAAAGCCCGCCCCTTTTTAGTATGCCAAACGGCAGGCTTGGCGTCTTTTTTTCAGACGCAGATGGATAAGAATCCCAACTTGGGGTTCGTTGCTTTTCATCAACGTCAATGCGCTGAGACAAGGTGAGATGCATGATGCATCATGCTTGCAACGCCAAAACGGTCAAGGCGGGACATCGGAGCGAACGTTCTGAAAACCTTGGCATCATGTCGGCCTCTGCGAAAAGAAGATGGAGGTTTATTACGTGATATTTTATTTCTATCTTCTTTCGGAAAGGAAAAGAAAAAAAAAGGATATAATGCAAGAATTTTGCTAGATGGCTTCTTTATTACCTACTTACCACTAGAGACAGTGGAACTGACGCGAGGCTGCAACACGTGACTAAATAGTTACTACTAACTAGTAAGAACGGCCCCGGCACTTCTCCCCGCGGTCAACTGAGACATTGGCTAAGACTAGAGATGCTAACGAGTTATTAGCGAGATGCTTTTCTAAGAGGAGAGGTTCTTCCTTCTCAGATATTTAAGTAGTAATTATTGTTGCATTGTGGACTGTGGACTATGGTCCGGTCTACCCTTTCTCGGTCAAAAGGGATAATTAAAAAATCAAGTTTCAACTTTTTGACTCGAAATTTTTTTTATTTTAGGTCAAACGGTCTTTGTCCTTGAATCAACATAAAAAACCAAAACAATTGTCCAAAAATGACGCTGCGCTGAGATGCAGCACAACAGCACAAACGACACGTCAAATAATTTCTTGTCGCTCGTGAATGCCGCTAAGCCCCCCCCCCCCTCCCCAAGGAAAGACGTTGCCGAGAAGGGGAACAACAAGTTGACACTCCCGGGAGGGGGCATAAGGAATTTTACCCGCTGTCTCCTCCCGCACTTCCCAAACCCTTTTGTATTCGTAATCATTAGACTGCGCCAGAACTGTCTGCTTTTGTTTCTTCTTATTGGGCTCCGCAGTAGAAAATTTCATCTCTCTCTCTCTTTTTTTTTTTTTTTTAAATCAGGTTTATTTTTTTATTTTTTTATATCTTTTTTGCCCTTTATCCTATCCAGTTCATCAGCGTCAGTTTGCGCCACAAACGTCCGTGCTAGCCTTGCCAACGCGCATGAAAACCCAATTCTTTCCGCAGCACATCTTCATCCCTGATCCTGGTTCCATTCCCAAAAGAGAGTACTAGTAAAAAAGGAAAAAAAAAAAAGATTATAAATTAAACGAAATTGTGACAATCGGGTTCAGAAACGGCCAAGGCTGATGATTTGTGACAACTTGGGCTCGGTTCGGCCGTTTCTGCCACCCTCCCCCCCTCCTTCACATTGGAGGAGCCAACTCAGCTTGCGGAGTACTGGTACAACTCAACAAGAGCAACAAACAACTTGTATGTACTGGTAAACCATCACACGTACCGAGTAGGCGATACTCTCCGTCATGACATATGACGGTTTTTGCCTCGACGCAAAGGAGAGACGGGTTTCTGTGTTGTATTGTCTACCAGTACTTCTCTACTGGTATGTACGGATATACCGTGTGGGGAAATAGATGGACGTATCTCTCTTTGGGTAAACTAACGTCTGGTTTAGTGGTGATGGTGGGCAGCCTCTGCTCATGGTTGGCTCCCACCGCCAAATCATCACCACTTTTCTTCTTCTTCCTTCCGACCTGCCAGGACTTTGCGGGGGTGGAGAAGAAGCAACTCTGGTTCCGGCGCTTTCCACCCTTATTTTAGGAAACGGCGAAACCCCCTTCCGCCCCCCTCCCCTCTCCCCTCTCCCCTGACTTTGATGCATGCATGCAACATTTTGCTGGTAATAGCCGGCCCGTCGTGCCGTGTGCCGACGTGGGCTCTCGGACTTGATGTTGTCCTTTTGCTCTGCGACATATGTTCTATTCCTCAAGTGTGGAGCGCAAAAGCCATCTGGGGCAGGCGGGCAGCGTCTGTTCGAAGGGGGGGGGGATTGGACGAGAAGGCGTAGCGTAGTGTATAATAAGAAAGTCTGTGCCAATCTACTCACTCACGCAACGAAGCGGCGAATAGACTTTTTTTTTTTTTTTCGGGGCTTCCGCTGCGTTTTTGTCTTCCAACAAGTCCCCAGACCCTTCCTTTTAACTCCTCCATCTTTTGTCCTGTCATCCCAACAACTTGTCCATCTCCGTCGGCCGTTACGATTCGATCAACCCGCCATTGTCGCGGCGGTCATGTAAAAACGGTTTTCCCGCCCAACCGCCGCCTGCGCCACGCAGAAAGAAACAACAAAAACCATCAACATGTATTCCGCAGGGCTGTCTCTGGGTCTCGTCGCAGCGTGGCTTGCAGGAGCCTGTCAGGGCCGAGACACGACATTAGCCAGCCAATTCGTCTCATCATTACAACATGACGTCGCCGTCGACGAGCTGACATTGCAAAGGCGCACCATCTCGACAGTCTTGGACCAGGTACCCTCGTGCGCAGTAAGTTACTTTGTCATCAAGAAGGGGGGGGGGGGGGGGGGGGGGGGGGGGGGCGGGAGGGGGGACCCGGAATCTAACCTCGCTCGACCTTTGTAGAAATTCTGCGTTGAACATGCCACAACCAAAAACGCCTGCGCCGACGCAACCTGTCTCTGCAGCAACACCACCATCAAAAAGACGCTCGTGTCGTGCGTCTCGGCCGCGTGCACCATGGCCGAGAGCATCACCACCATGAACCAAACGCAGGCCACGTGCCATCTCCCCCCGCGCAATCGCGCCACCTCGTTCGACGTCACGTCCATTACGCTCTGCGCCATCACCTGCGTCATGGTCTCTGCGCGGCTCATCTTCAAAGTCTTGTACAGCTACGCCGGCAAGCTCGGCCTCGACGACTGGTTCATCATCATCTCCGTCTGTGTCGGCCTGCCCTGCATAATCATCAACAGCGTCGGCCTCACGCGCCACGGCATGGGCAAGGACGTCTGGACGCTGCCCCCCGACGTCGTCGAGACGTTTGCCCGCTACTTCTACGCCCAGCAGATGCTCTACCTCTTCCTCGTCACCACCGTCAAGCTCAGCCTGCTCTTCTTTTACCTGAGCATCTTTCCCGGCACCGGCGTCCGCGCCGTGCTCTGGCTGACCATGGTCGTCACGGCCCTGTTTGGGCTGATCTTTATGCTGCTGTCCGTCTTCCAGTGCATGCCCGTTGCCTTTTACTGGATCCGGTACATCCAGCCCATCGACGGCCACTGCACGAGAATCAACTTGCTGGGGTGGATACACGGCGGCGTCAGCGTCGCCATTGACGTGTGGATGATTGGCATCCCGCTGTTCCAGATTCGCAAGCTGGAGCTGCACTGGAAGAAAAAGGTCGGTGCCGCCATCATGTTCCTCACGGGCAGTTTGTAAGTCCACCAAGTCTCCATCGGCAAGGCACGCAAAAAGCTAACAGAACAAGTGTCACCGTCGTTTCAGCGCTGCGGCTACGATCGCTCATCTACTTTGCCAACTCCATCAACCCGACATGGGATGAATTGCCCGTGGCGCTATGGGCCACTATTGAAATCAGTGTCGGCCTGATGTGCGCCTGCTTGCCGACCCTGAGGCTCATCCTGGTGCGCATATGGCCCCGCGTCTTTGGTAGCACGCAGCGGTCTGCGTCCGAGAGTCCTGCCGTGTCGCACGCCACAAGCCTGTCTGCACGCAAAGCAAAGCTCCGAATGGTCAGCGTCGACACCGAAGAGTCACCCATCGCACCCCGTTTACAGGAGACCGACACGGCATATGAGCTCGATGCAAAATACCCCATCTGGGACAACCGCGATGATACCGACAATACCGAAAGTGGCTCGATTGAGAACGCCTGTCATGCTGCATAGTTGCAAAAAAAAAGAAAAAAAAACATGTAAATAGTAATATAATCATAATATATAGGATATTAAACAGATCAACAGTCTACGAAAATCAATGCATGCGCAAATTGTGCGCCGGATATTTTAAAACCCAGAAACAAGACTCAAAATCGCCAACCATATAAACGAACGTGTCGTGACAGGGTAAAGAAACTGAAGGGAATGTGATTAAAAGACCCCCCCCCCCCCCCCCCAAAACGCCAACCTTGGTTGTTGG
>JAEIJG010000206.1:0-41003 GCA_037289395.1 Beauveria scarabaeidicola | reverse complement strand
AATTAGTTTATTATCTTATTTATTAATAATAATACTATATAATTCTTATATATTTATTAGTTTAGTATATAATAATCTATATATATTTATAACTTATTATTTTTCTTTAATATAAATAAGATAAGTATACTTACTAGGCTTATTAATTACTAAATCTATCCCTTTTTCTATACTTCTACTATAAAGTTATAAAGTTCTTATAACTCCTTTAATATAAGTATATAAATAAGTCCCTAAGATAATACTATATTATCCTCTAATTTAATTATATATTATAGCTTATTTAATAATAGTAATTATAATACTTCTTTCTTAGAGAAGACTACTATAAAGTCTATATATTTTAAAGATATCTTCTTAGCTTTCTTATTATATATTTAGACGCCTACCTTACCTATACCTAGGTTATTATTAATATTATCTAACCTAATATATTTAACCTATAATATATTATCTTCCTAATCTTCTAGCTCCTATAGTTTACTATCTCTACTAGCTATAAATATATATTTAGCTTATATAGCTACTCTATAATATACTTATATACTCTTTATAAGTTATATATTCTTTATAATAAAGTAATAGTTCTAGTAGTTATATATAAGTAATATATTTAGATTTATATTATATTACTATAGCGCCCTTAATAATATATTATTAACTCCTAAGTTTATAACTATAATATAAATTTATTATATCTTTATTACTCTTTAGTTATTTATAAATTTTATAACTATATTTAGCTAGCTAAGTAATTTAAAGGGCTTACTATTAGCTATAATAATATCTTAGCCTAGTAATTCTAACTAAACTATATTTATAATATAATTATAAATAATATTATTATTACTTCTTAAGTCTAATATAACTCTTATAATAATATAATAAACTAGTAGTTATAAGTATATAGTTCTTATAAAAATATTATTCTTTATTAAGTTATAACTATCTTTTTATACCTTATATACTACCTAAGTTTCTTAGTTAGGTCTAGTAACTAAGGTTATATCTTATTATTACTCTCTTATATCCTCCTAACGCTCTTTTTACTATTCTTATAGCTAGGTTAAGCGCCTCCTATTATATTTTTTTATAATATACCCTTATTATTAGTATATTATATAATTTAGGGCTTTATATTTAAATTAGTAATAATCCCTATTATACTTCTAATATCCTAGTTCTAGCGCTTCTAGATATATATTAACCTTATACTCCTTATATAATAAGCCTATAATTCTAACACTTAAGTCCCTTCTTAGTATAATATAATCTTTTTATTTATATATATTATTATAATTCTAATAACCTAGTTTATTAGGATTATATAATAACCTTATAATCTTATCTTATCTTAGTATTTAAGTATAATTATTACTAACTTTATAGTTTTATAAGGGTTAATATAGTCTTCTACTTAATTTATTTTTATTACTTTAGTCTCTTTAGTTTTCTTAAGTTTTCTATAAGTCTACTATATATTTATAGCTTATTAACTACTCTTATAAGCTTAGAGGCCTATTTAGTAAAATCTCCTTAGTAAATACTAATTATAGTTAGTTAAAGAAGAAATTAATATATATATTAGTTAGTAGCTAGTTTATTATCTTTAATTCTTTATTTTCTTATTTCTTTAGGAATTACTTAAATAACTAGTTCTTTACTTATTATATATAATCTAAGTTTATAAACACTATAAGGCTATAAATATACTTATTACTTATTTTTAATTATACCTATTCCTTAAATTAAGCTTATAATTATATCTTAATAAATTTACTATTTATATTATTAATTAGCTATTAAGTCTATTATTACTTTAATTTATCTTAAAGATACTAGCTTATATAAATAACTTATTATTATATTATTATAAACTTATAAGGTTTTATTATAAATATTATATTTAAGTTTATTATAAATATCTAGAAGTTAACTATACTTTTAGCCTTAAAGGTAAGATATTAGATATTAATCTTACTTTTTTATTCCTTATTATAAACTTACTTTAAAGGTACTTCCTCTTTATTATTAGAGAGTAGCTTATTAAGGAGCTTTATATCTTTACCTCTTTTTATCTTCTTAATTAAGCTCCTTCTCTTCTTAGCCTTTTACTTATAATATATTTACTTTAATATTACTTTATTATTATAATTTAAAAGTAATATCCTTATAGCTTTATTAATTAGTATAAATTAGTTATTACTTATATTAACTAAGGTTTATAAGATAATATTATAATTTAATAATTATTATCTTCTTTTAGTTTATTCTAATAAAGCTAAGAAGTTATTTATAATAGTTTTATTACTAACTTATAAAGAAGTTATAATAGCTTTTTATATATATATAGTTCTTAGAGGTATTTTAGATTTCTTTATTAGTTTCTTTATTTTTTTTATAATAATAATAAATAACTTATTAGATAATAGCTAGTATAAAAGAAGTAATAAAAGAGATCTTAATAAATAGTTATATTATAATAATATAACTCTATTATTTACTAATAAGAATCCCCCTTATTTAATCTATATAAGGACCTTATAGCTTTATAGCTATATCCTCCCCTATTATATATAGACCCCTATTATCTTATAATACTAAGGTTCTTAGCTCCCTAGCCTTATAGGCTTATAGTTATATTCTCTTACTTATAATATAGCTATGCTATAATAGAAGGGCTTATATATAGTTAATTTAGTTCTTCTAGGTATCTTATTCTAGTAGCTTAACACTTTCTATAAATTCCTAGTACTATTAGTATATATCCCCGCTTTATTAGACTATATATAAGTAGTTTTTATATAGAGACCTTAAAAAGGTAATCTTAAATATAGATAAAATAGTAATATAGGTTAAATAGAGAGTTATCTCTTTATTATATTTAATAAGAATAAATTAAAGTTTAAGGTATTATAGATTAGAAGGTAATTAGGTCACTAGCTAGCCTAAGGGACTAGGTTCTAGTTATACCTTAGGTGGTATAACCTCTAGTTATTTCCTAGTAATTATAGAGCTTAGAGAGCTACTCTCTTTATCTTATAATACTAGTGTCTTCCTTAAGTATAATCTACTTATAAGAGTATTAGCCTTAGTAAAGATAGGCTAAGGCACTATTAGTATTATACTTATAAGTCCTCTTACTAAGGAATAGTTAATAACTAGTATTTATAATATTATTATACTATTAGGGTTAATAAATTTTTAAATTTAAGCTTATTAGGCCTAGTTTTTAAAGTCTTAGTCCTAAATTTTTTAATTATTAAGATTATTAAGCTTTAAAGTAAATTTAACCTTAATATAAGCTATAATTAATAATTTTAGAGGCTTTTAAAGATCTTTTTAATTTTTAAGAGTAAAATAAAGTTTTTTAAATAAAATTTAAAGACTTTTTTAAGTTTATTTTAAACTAATATATACTTAATTATAATTTTATAATTATAATAAAAACTAGATTATTTAAATAATTAAAATTAAGCTAGTTAATTACTAACTAAGCTTATAACTATTATATAGAATAGTAATTAGGTATAGAAATAGTATTAATTAAGGAGTAAAAGAAGCTATAATATAAGGGGGCATAAGGGACACCCTTATGAGGTGGGTACGTCTTCTACCATATAATATTACCCCTATTATGGGTACTAAATCCCATGGGTCTATCTATCCCGTGACACCCTTCCATTTGACACCAATGCAGATATCGGAGGCCCGCGCTAGGGTTCCAGTTAAAACATCTAAGCTGATAAACTTCCGCCGTGTCAAGATTGCACCACGCATCCGTGTCGCGAAAACCGACACAGAAGAAAATTTCGGCATCCTCGGGCGAGTTGAGTGCTCGGTAGACTGGTAACGATTCGCTTCTCACGACAGCAAGGGCTGCAGGGACGGCAATGCCACTGTCTTGCAAGAGTTGGGTGACTTCCGACGCCTGAGAATCGAGAACACGTTCAGAAGCCAGACCTAATCGCTCTACTTCCGCTATAGGAAGATTTTCCAGGGCAAGCTGCTTCAGTCTGTCTCTTCGGTCTCTCATGTGGCGCGCGCACGTCAGTTTGCACCGTTCGGAGGCGTTCAGAAGTACGTGCTTTAACACTTTTGACGCAGGAAGCTCGCAATCTGCTTCCAAGAGAATGTCCGCGGATTCGTCACATCCGCATCCTTGACATATGCGGCTGTCTTCTCTACAGTGCAGGCTGCTGAGGGCGACGGCGGTCTCTACTGCAGACTGGCCTAATTCATCTTGTGTATCTGCCTGATTGAAGAGTCTTGTATCTGCAGCTTTGACTAGGAGTCTCAAACATGCTGGCTTGTCTGCCGCGAGGTGCAGCGGAGTATGCCCGAAAACGTTTCGCTCGGCGAGGGTAGTAGGATGCTTCCTCACAAGGAGTTCGACTTTTTCCAGGTTGTTGGATAGAACTGCTAAGCTTAGAGGACCACAGCCGTAGGCTAGACGCGTAGGAACTCGTTTAGTAGGACAATCTCCATTTTTCAGGATGGGCCAAATACGAACCTTCGGCTATTTCAGCCGAACAAGCCAGAAAGGAGAGTATCACCTCAGGGCTTCGCATGTAATAATTTCGTCCTGATTGGTTACGAATCTTTGTATATAGTACCGGACTTGGAGATGACAGACGTGCTACGTTACCCTCGGTATTTGATCGCAGGAGGAGCTCTGCCGAAGCAGCAGGTAATGGATCGCTGACATGAACATAACTAGCTGGGCCAAACATGGCACTGAGCGGCGTCCTGCACGATTTTCAAGTTAGCAGACGGCAAGCCATCCTCTTCTTATCCAATACCGAGAACATACTCGCCGTATATATCATAATCGCTTGCTGGAGCCTTGTTGATAAGTAAATATCGGAGAAGATCAAGCAGAGGGCTGAATACATCCTGGCTCAACAACAGGTCAAATCTACCCATGCAGAAAGATACCTGAATTGGTCAATTAGCCGTTGCTACACTTAACTGGAATCATACTAGTACTCACACATTCAGCCACGTAGAAGACCAGAGACCTGTTCATGGCGTCGACTGCTCGTGGGGACGCCTTTTTGGTTCGAAACAATCTCAATATTGCGGACACCACTGATGGAAGGAACTTTTCCAGCCATATTACAGGGTCCAGGCGGTCGTGTTCTCCATGGCGACTAAAAATACGGAATTGAAACTTTTTTATCAGATAAAGCATCCTGAAGGCTGGTGCAGACCCCGAGTCGACGAGAGGATAGTAGGTGAAATTAGAGCCGAGGCTCCAACCACCTGCCCCCGACCGAACAATGAATGAAAGCTGGATGGCCGAGTTAAGCAGAGATTGGAGTCCAACGTATCTAAGACTGATTTTCTGCTTTCGATCTGTTACTTGTATCATTTGAGTAGCTGGGCACCCCGGCAGATGCTGCTCGATGGCTGTGTCAAGGGAGAGGCTGAAGGAGCCCCAGACAGCATTCTTGCGTTGAAGTGGTTGGCTACAACGACATAAGCACGAGAAGCGGCCTCCAGTATACATTGAGACCGTCCTGCTGAATCGTGACGTGCCGCTATGCATCAACGGCGGTGTCCCGTTTGATCTATGCCACGCCTGAGCTCCGGCAGCGTCGCACGTCTCTTGCAACAATCCCGGTTTGCTAAGGAGCCGGCCGGTGACCATCAACGCTGTGGTCTGCAGCTTGCCGTAAGTTTGAATACATAACAACTTTGGTACCATGGGATGCTTACTTCTGATTGGGTTCCGTTGGTGGTTGGATTCCGAACAAGCAGCTGCTGGAATAAATTCTCGAGGTCATCAAAGCGTGTTTCAACTCGAGATAGAGTGCTGTGCATGCCTTGGAGAGGAGTACTCATGGCCAAAACTTCAGACTGGACGCTTAGAATATCGGTAGAAATAGTATGAGAAGTCGCCTCGAGCGTGGCTAATCTCTCGGTCCCCAGCTGTGATACAGAGCTGGCAAGAGTTTTAACAAAATGAAACATGATGAATCGTGGACGGTTAGGTGTGCTTACAGTCCTAGAGTCTGCAACGCCAACTGAAGATTCGAATTGATGTTATGTAGTCTTGTCGCAATTTGTTCGAGCTTTGGGCGATTGAACGGATACAAGAGCCTTTTTCCCTGGTTTCGAATCTTGTTTTTTCGACAAGTTGTAGCTTGGTCGCAGGCGACGAGCTCGGCCACGGTGTTCTCCAGAGCCTGTAATTCCTTCTTGCACGAATCGAGGCATTCACGCAAGGCCGCTGTTGCGGCTCTGTGGTCGTTCTGGAGCCGGGAGCTTGACGTTTCGATAACTCGGAGTGTCTTCCGCAACGTGTCGTTTTGCTGCCTTGCAGACGCAATGTCCTGGTCGCGGGAATTGAGAGCATCGAAGTAATCCGTGATGCCCGCAGTGACTTGGAGACCCAGAGACACTACAGCAAAGGCCAAGCCTGCCACAGAAAGAGGGTCTGCCATTTCCACATAGCAAGCAGTATCTTACAGAAACTCCAAGACGACGAGGTCAGCACATTTAAGAATTGCAGAGGTAAAGAGTCGTAGAGAGTGAAGGACTCTGATGCCTGCATTGACGCCCAATGAGGCTGTGCCTGCAGACGCCCATGGAGGCTGAAGTCACATGTCGTAGAGAGGTAGGCATGATCTTCACAATTGTGTTAGCAATCTTCTGTATGCTTTAAGTAACTCTGCGGTTCGGAATACCCCGCACGAAAAAGAACAGGCGATCAATCAACACATGGGATAGAACTGTTGGATCAGCTACGGCTGGGGAGCGCTGTGTGCTTGAGCAACTTTCTGACGGTGGAAATGGCTATTCATCCCAACATTGCCAAGGGAGCCAGCCCATGAAGAATATGACACGCATTCCAACCCAAACACAGCGGGCACGAAAGTCGTGCATCCTTTAGCGGCTGCGAGAACCTTTTTTCTGTGATGTCAAACATGGAATCAGCCATAACCTTTTCTGTAGAAGCACTGCAAGGCTACTACTTTAGAGTCAGTTGAGGTAAGGTTGGGGATCATCTGGAGGCAGGATGAGATTGGGGGTAGAGCTGGCCCGGGCCGAAGCACCTCGCCCGACTCCGCCAACGCGGCACCGGCACCACCAAGTACAAATCGTCGTAAGGGAGATTTCGCACTGATTTTTGAAGATCCAAATAGGCGGGGAGTAGATCAACCAGCTGGGGTGAATGCTTGTTGAATTGTGCAATTGAAATCCAAATTTGGCCTCATGCCTAGCTAGGTATCTCGCCGCGAAACAGCGGTAGAAGTACGGCGGACTATAAGAAGCGTTGTACAACGCTGACACCACTACGAAACATGATGTGCTTACCCGGAGACCTATAAATCTCCGAGTCACTATGCATGAATGCCATTGAAAGGATGTGGAATATTTCCTGTCTTTACACAGTTCTGGCCGTTGAAGCTTACCTAATAACTGCCTGCTCCACAGCCGGATCCGAGGTCGGGAGCCGAGGGAAAGGAAGCCATGGTGACATTTTCGTGCCTCTTTTCCCTTGCTCAGACAATCTTACATTTGGTCAATTGAACCGCAGCCATGGCTCTCCGCACTCTCAAAATCGGTACGAAACCTTTTCTTGATTCCGTCAAATTGAAAGAAGAACTTGTTTCCGCACCATTAACCCCAAATAAATAAATTTTATAAACTGCTAACATTGGCGTCACAGGCCTCATCCCCGGCGACGGCATCGGCAAGGAAGTCATCCCCGCCGGCCGACGTGTCCTCGAAGCTCTCCCCGCCGCGCTCAAGCTCAAGTTCGACTTCATCAACCTCCACGCCGGCTTCGAGACGTTTGAGAAGACGGGCAGCGCCCTGCCCGACGCCACCGTCGAGGCGCTGCGCTCCGACGACTGCCACGGCGCGCTGTTTGGCGCCGTCTCGTCGCCGACGCACGCCGTCAAGGGGTACTCGTCGCCGATTGTCGCGCTGCGGAAGAAGCTGGACCTGTACGCCAACGTGCGGCCCGTCAAGACGGTGCTGACGGCGCCCAAGCCGATTGACATGGTCATTGTGCGGGAGAACACCGAGGACCTGTACGTGAAGCAGGAGACGACGAGGGAGACGCCCGAGGGCCGCGTGGCCGAGGCGATTAAGCGCATCTCGGAAAAGGCCACGTTTCGGATCGCGAGCATGGCGGGGGACATTGCGCTGCGCAGGCAAAAGATTCGGGAGTCCGGCGCGAGCAGCATCCATGAGAAGCCGACGGTGACGATTACGCACAAGTCGAATGTGCTGTCGCAGACGGACGGCCTCTTTCGCGAAATTTCCAAAAAGGCGCTCGCGGACCCCAAGTTTGCGTCCGTCGCGGTGGAGGAGCAGATTGTCGACTCCATGGTGTACAAGCTCTTCCGGCAGCCGCAAGACTACGACGTCATTGTCGCGCCCAACCTCTACGGCGACATCCTCTCCGACGGCGCCGCCGCGCTCGTCGGCTCGCTCGGCCTGGTGCCCAGCGCCAACGTCGGCGAGGGCTTCGCCATTGGCGAGCCCTGCCACGGGAGCGCCCCGGACATTATGGGCCGCGGCGTCGCGAACCCGATTGCGACGATTCGCAGCGCCGCGCTCATGCTCGAGTTCTTGGAGGAGCCCGAGGCCGCGGCCAAGATTTACGCGGCGGTCGACGCCAACCTGGAAGAGGGCAAGCTGCTGAGCCCGGACCTGGGCGGCAGCGCGACGACTGAGCAGGTTGTGGAGGATATCCTACGCAGACTGTAAGGAGGGAAGTCCGAGATGTAGCTGATTTGGGGGGAGAGTAGTATAGACAATAAAAGCGATGCACTTTACGTACAGAGTCCGTTATACTTCCTAATTACATCTATTAACAACGCGGAAAATCGTTATGATGTTTTGTCTATTGTAGTTTTATATGCCACAATATCTCTAAATCTCGTTTTCCTGCTCCAAAATACTGCTAGATAAAATTACAAATTCAACTTTTTGGACTAGAGAAGAGTTAATTCCTGTAAATCGTCGTTCCAGTTCTTCTTTTATACAATCCAGCGCCCATAGTGGTACAGTGGCCTCTTTTTCTTGCCTTTTCAACAAATCGTAGCGCCCCATTTCCAAAACAAACTCAATTCTTCATCTCGCCCTCACCTATTTCGTCCGCTTCGCCGCGAGCTCCGCCTCGTGCTTGGCCACGAGCTCCTTTTGCAGATGCGGCGGCGCGGGCGCGTAGTGGCTAAACTCCATGCTGAACTCGCCCTTGCCCTGCGTGGCGGCGCGCAGCTGGGAGCTGAAGCCAAACATGGCGTTGAGGCTGCAGTCGCACATTAGGGTAAAGTCCTCGCTGCCAATGTCGGTGTCGTGCACGACGGCGCCGCGCTTGTTCATGAGCATCAGGATGGCGCCCTGGAACTCGTTGGGCGCCGTAATGGTCGTCTTCATGAGCGGCTCGAGGACCTGGCCGCCGGCCTCGGGGAATGTCTTGCGGAACGCCATCTGCGTCGCCAGGGCAAAGGCGTGGTCGGACGAGTCGGTAACGTGGGTGGCGCCGTCGTTGATGACCATGCGGGTGCCGATGACGCGGTGTCCGAGGAGCGGGCCCTTGTCGGTGGCGAGCTCGAAGCCCTTGGCGCAGGCGGACAGGAACTTGTCGGGAATGTTGCCGCCGACGACCTGGCTCTCGTACAAGTTTTCGCTGGGGTCGTCGTGCGGCTCGATGAAGCCGGCGACGCGCGCGTAGTCGCCGGGCCCGCCCGACTGGCGCTTGAAGAGAAAGTCAAAGTCGGCGTGGCGGGCAATGGTCTCGCGGTAGGCGACGCGGGGTTGGCCTGTCACGCACTCGGTCTTGTACTCGCGCTTGAGGCGCTCGACGTAGACTTCGAGGTGGAGCTCGCCCATGCCCGAGATGATGGTCTCTTCGCTCTCTGCATCGACGTGCACGCGAAACGTGGGGTCCTCGCGCTGGAAGCGGTTCATGGCCTTGGAGAAGTTGTCGGCGTCGGTGGTGCGCTTCGGCTTGATGGAGAGGGACATGACGGCATCGGGCACAAACATGGAGGTCATGGTGTACGGCAGGCCGCCGTCGGTAAAGGTGTCGCCTGAGGCGCAGTCGACGCCAAAGACGGCGCAGATCTCGCCGGCGCCGACCTCGTTGACATCCTCCATCTCGTTTGAGTGCATGCGGACGATGCGGGGGATGCGGACCTTTTTGTCTGTGCGACTGTTGAAGAGGTAGGTGCCCCTTGTGAGGGTGCCCTGGTAGACGCGCATGTAGGTGAGCTGGCCGTAGTTGTTCTCCTCGAGCTTAAAGGCGAGGCCGACAAAGGGAAGGGAGTTGTACGGCACGAGCTTGACCGACTTCTCGTTGCGGAGCTTGTCGAGCGCCGTGTTCTCGACCTGGCCCGGGTCGGGCAGGTAGTCGCAGACGGCATCGAGCATGGGCTGGACTGCCTTGTCGGCGAGCGCGGAGCCCATGAGGACGGGGGAGAACCGGCGGGCAATGGTGGCGCGGCGGATGGCGGCTTTGATCTGAGCAATGGTCGGCTCCTGCTCGTCGAGGAAGAGCTCGGCCATTTCGTCGTCGACGTCGGCGAGCTTCTCAATCAGCACCTGACGCTTCTCTTCGACGAGGTCCTGCATGCCGGCGGGGATCTTGTCCTCGACGCGGATCTTGGTGCCGCGGGGCGCCTCAAAGTACAGGGCCCGGCGCTCAATCAGGTCGACGACGCCCGCAAACTCGTCCTCGACGCCAATGGGGATCTGGATGGCGGCGGCGGGCATCTTGAGCTTGCTGTTGATCTGCTCGACGGCCTTCCAGGGGTTGGCGCCCATGCGGTCCATCTTGTTGACAAAGGAGATGCGCGGGACGTCGTAGCGCTTCATCTGGCGGTCGACGGTGATGGTCTGCGACTGGACGCCGCTGACGGCGCACAGGATCATGACGGCGCCGTCGAGGACGCGCAGAGCACGCTCGACTTCAATGGTAAAGTCAATGTGACCGGGGGTGTCAATCAGGTTGAAGTGATAGGTTTCGTCTTTTCCGTTTTCCGTCTTTTTCCAGTCGCAAAAGGTCGCGGCAGACTGAATCGTGATGCCCTTTTCTCGCTCGAGATCCATAGAGTCCATCTTGGCGCCGACAGAGTCCTTGCCGCGGACTTCGTGGATTGCGTTGATTCGGCCAGTGTAGAAGAGAACGCGCTCGGTGACTGTCGTTTTTCCGGAGTCGATGTGCGCCTAAATAGAGCATTAGAATCGACAGACCAATACTCCAGGGAATTCCAAGGTCGTGCGGTACGTACGGCAATACCAATGTTTCGTACGCGGGAGAGACGAGCCGCCTCCTCGGTGGACATGTTGGCGGCGACGTATTCGGGGGTCAGACTGGCGGCATCATCTTGAGCCTTTTTCAAACTGTGCAATTGAGTCGCATGAGCTGTATGTCCTGGAAAATTGTACGCAACGGGGAAAAGGGTCAACACTCACGCATCTTGCGCCACTCCATGCTTGATGCCGGAATGGCCGAATGCCCGCCGGGCGGCAAAGGGCACCACAACGGCCTTGAAATCACGGAACCCGGCAGTTGATCTTGCAGGATCCGAGATCAGACGGCAATTAAGCCACCTGACGGTGTTGAGGACCCTCATATTGCGCAATGGTCCGCAACAAAATCGATTGTCGTGGTTGAGAGTAGCAGCGCGGTCCCTGGAAACTTTTTTTCCGCCAGGGGCGGCGCCGCCATCAGGACGGCACGTGCTAGCGCGACAGCACTGTAGTGCACTGAGAGTGAAAATCAGTTAACGAGTGAGTGAGTTGGTCGAAAGAAATTAAGAAGAGAAAGATTTTCTCGAATGGGAGAGTTTATGACGCTAATTTATATTCATGTATTTATCCAAGTTCATGTAAATCTATTCTGCGATGCATAAATCAACTTTTCGACATAAATCTCAACGCCAGCAAGTGGAGCTCCAACAACTATCATTCGGATATGGACAAAACCTAGGTAGTATGGAAAACAGAGACATTGAATGTGAACTCGAGATTAAAAGGCACTAGCAAAGACGGCGAAAAAAGTCGACATGGAGACGGCCACAAGACCCAGCGCAGAGAGGCCGATGGTGGCCGCGCCGCTCTCCTCCTGGAAACCAGGGCTAGCCTCGTAGTCGGGCGCGCTGGACGTTCCACTACTGCCGCTCTTGGTCGTGTTGGCACCCGGAACAGGGGTCGAGGAGGGAATGGTAGCGCCCTTGGAGGGAAAGGGAACGACGTTGGACGCGGACGCGTTGAACTTTGTCGGGGCAATGGCGACTTGGTTGTTCTCGAGATCGTACACGACGTAGGTGGAGCGCAAGAAGGTGTCGCCGAGCAGGTACGTGTTTGCAGAGCCGTCGCTGGAAGCGGGCTGGGCCTGGATGCCAAACGCGCAGGCAGGGACGCTCTTGTGTCTGCCGTTGGACATGGTGACGCCGGCCTGGTCGAGGACGAGCTCGTCCATGGTGACGTTGATGCGCGGGCCGCCGGTGCCGCCAAAGCCAAACGAAAAGTAGGCGCTGCTGGTGGCGTAGGCGCAGGGGATGACGGCGATTTTGAGGCTCGAGACGTAGGCGGCGCCGACTTCCTGCCAGATCTGCTGGGCAATGTCGGTGGGGAGGTAGGAGAGGGTTGTGCCGGAGTCGAGGAGAGCGGTGATGGGAAAGCTGGACGAGGAGAAGGAGTCGGAGCCCGTCGAGCTGTAGCCGGCGACAGAGGTCAGGGCGACGTTGAACTCGACGACCTGGTTGCCGCTGGAGAGAAAGTCGAGGCGGGCCAGGTCACCGTGATACTTTTCTGTGTCAACGGCACCGAAGAGCAAGTTGCCTTTGCTGGCGTCGAGATCGTTGAGCCAGAGGCTGTAGGCGACCGTCTTGATGTTGCCCGAGGTCTGCATGGCAATGGGCAGGTTGGGGTACGTGTCGCGCACCGTCTGGAGAGAGGCCTCGTTGCCCTTGTAGCCGATGCCGACCAGGCCAAAGGGAATGTCGGTCTGCTCGGCGAGACCCATGGTCAGATTATGGATGGTGCTGCCGCCGAGTTGAAAGGTGTCGAGGAAGTACGAGCCCTGTGCGCTGCTCTTGTCGACGTATTGAATCTGAAACGAGCCCTCGTCCAAGGCCGTAAAGGTGCTCGACTTGCTCGAGGTGACTGTGAGGCGAGCATGTTAGCAGGGGCAAAGTGCAGCGCCGCGTTAGATGTGCATCGCTTACAGGAGCCTTTGGAGCAGCCGTTGCTCTGTCCGGGTCTGGTGATCTTGTCGCTCTTGGCCTGGCAGGCCGAGGATCCGCTCGAGGGCACCCAGACATCACTGCTGCCCGTGTCGAGCTGGAGCGAGAATTTCTGGCCGGGCGTTCCGATAGTGACGTCGATGAAGTAGCCTCCATCCTGTACAAGGTTGGAAATGTCGGCTTCGACGCTCGAGGCACGGCGCTGCAGGTTATTGTGTGGCTTCTTTTCAAAGTCCATGAGGACGTACTGCGCGGTGGCAGATGTGGACAGCAGGGCCGTCAGGGTCGCGGCGGCGGCCTTCATAGCGAATTGACGGCGTTGCTTGCTGCGAATTGGAGTATCGGTATCGTGGGGATGCTAGTTGCCGTTGGGGAGTCGATGACGGGTATCGTGGGCGGCAACGGCAAACGGCGACAATGGCAACGGTAAACGGCGACAACGGGGCTGACGAGGGAGAAAGAAAACGGGTATTGTCAAGATGTTGCACTGTGAGAAGATGAGACAAAAGCACGACGTATACGGATCAAGAATGCCCACTAGAGCTTTGACCTTGTGATAGTAGATGACAAGAGCGAGCCCTGTCAGATGAAGAAACGAAAGAGAGAAAGGCAGACAACGCATTACGATACTTGTATTGAATGAAGCGTGGGTGCGACTAGACCTGTATGAGAACTAGTTTCGGGCAAAGCCATGCACCAATGAAGCTATTGACTAAATACCTAACTACGGAGTAGTTATATGCCGCTAGGACACCTGGGCAGGGAACCAATGGACCTGGCCTTTGATTCACGCTTTCGGCTCTGCCGATGTGCAAGACTCAGAGGGCGTCTGTTTTTGGGGCCAACTTGTCGCAGTGCGAAGCAAAAAAGAGGGCAAAGAAAAGGACAATACCCGTTGGCCATTTTCGTGGCCGCTTCGGGGTTGCCCCAAACGCCGGCTTGAAATTCTGCAAAGTTTGAAAGCCACACAAAGGAGAGCATGCGTCATCATATTTGCCCCTGCAGAGCTGGCCTGCAGAGCTGGCAAGCTACGTGCATGCTCGGTTAGCCTTGGGCTCGTGACTCGTGACTTTAAACTCAGGCACTGAGTCTATATCAACATGTATAGGTATGCTGTGGAATTATTAAACATGCCGAGACCATCTGCTCTAGCGATGACATTTTTCTCGGCGCATCCAGTCTGCCAAGAGATGATCAGGCTTGCCTGGGCTGCCGTTTATCCGGGGAACGGTGTGTTATAGGTACCTAGGTACCTGGTGTGTGACACACCTTGGGCCATAGGCTTCATTAATGGCATTTTGATATCAGAGCAACGCATACTCGTTGCTACTATTCTCATAAAGTGTAAATCGAATTTTCTTTTGTAGCTAGAGGTGTGGAAAGTTGACTTCGCTGTAAACTATTGTCGGCCAGAAACAGTCAGATCTCCCCATTTCTCTATATTAGATGGGGGCCGCAGCCAAGACTTAGCGATGTGCCAGACAGACTCGAGCTCCCCATGAGCTCTGAGACATGCATGCCATGGCGGCAGAACCACCAGGGCCTATGTTACTGTGCTGTGGTACCATTAAATAGTTATTCCCGGTCGCAGCAATTGGCTGCCAGCTGCACTCGAGCACTCATTTTCAGATGTCGCCAATAAATATCGCGCCCCAAACGGCGCTAATAACGTGTCAACGTCGCCCATGGCTCTACCAGTAATGGCAGATTTGGTCCAGTAGCCGGCAACACACTCAGTTTTAAACTTGGACTATGTATGAACAAGGCTTGCACATTTTTCAAGAATTAATTTTCTCTTGAAAGAATTCGTCATCTTTTCTCGTTTTTATAAACTAGTGCAGTTAATGCTAGCCCGCCTTCATCCAACAGCTTACGGAGTACAGCGGCCAGTATGCGGGGCTGTGGCTGTGGCTGTGGCTGTGGCTGTGGCTCCCTCCAAGTCGCTGCCGTCATTGCCGTTGCAGCCTGCTTCGGCTTGCCACCTGCAACATCCTCAACCCTTCTCGGAAACGGTACTCGTTTCAATCCACCAACCCCGACCCTCTGGTGATCAACTATATACTATATCATGTACAACCGCCATCGCCCGATTAGTCCCGCAGATGCTCCTCTAGATACGCGCTTAGCCTCGCCAGCGCCTCGTCCAACACCGCTGTGTCGCACACATACGCCAGTCGCACGTAGCCCTTCCAGTCCTCGCCGCCCCCAAAGCCGCACGACCCGGGCACCAGCAGCACCCCGTACTTGTCGGCGACCTCTGCGCACAGCGCCGCGTCGTCGATCGGCCGCCCGGTCGCCGGCCCGCGAAACTGCAGAAACGCCATTGTCCCGCCGCCCGGCCGCACCCACCGGCAACGGTCGGCGTGGCGCGCCGCAAACGCCTCGACCAGCGCGCGGTTGCGCCGCGCCAGCGCCACGTTGCGCCGTAGTAGCGCCGGCCGTACCGCCCCCGATAGCGCGTATGTTGCAATCTGGTCGTCGACCTGCGAGACGGAAATGGTGGTTAGGTCGCGCCGCGCCGCGCACGCCGCGACCAGGGACCGGTCTGGCGAGGCTACCCACCCGATCCGGATGCCCGGCAGAGACAGCGATTTGGACATGCTGCCGGTCGAGAGAGTCCGCGCGTAGCCAAACGCCGTGATTGGCGGCGGCGCATTGTCCGGCTCGTGAAAGAGGGGGCGGTAGACTTCGTCACTGAAGACGATGATGTCCCGCGCCCGCGCAATTTCGATGATGGAGCGCAGCACCGGCTCGGGTATCACGGCACCGGTTGGGTTGTTGGGGTTGTTGAGGATAATCATCTGCGTACGTAATCAGCAAAGGCGGCCTCTTTTGCAAAGGACTAGATACTCTGTCATCGGGCCTGCCATGTACACGCTCACGCTACCGTACCTTTGTGTTGCGTCGAAAGAGACTGTGCAAGTCTTGCACATTGGGCATATATCCATTCTCCTCCTTCAGCCGCCAAAAGGACACCTGGGCTCCAAAGGTCTCAGGCACGGCGTAGAGCTGCGTGTAGACTGGATAGACGCAAATGGCGTGATCCGTCGGCCCTAGCAGCGCGTAGAGCACCAGAAAGTTGGCCGAGATGGCTCCTTGTGTGATGATGACATCGTCTTCGGTAAGGGTAGTCCCCGGCCCGCTGGCGAGCTGGGCCACGCTCTGCCTCAGCTCGGATGAACCGTTTGTGCTCCCGTAGCCGAGCTTCGAGCTGGTGGTCAGCGGCCCCCCATCATCTTCAGTTGATAGACTGGTCAAGTCGTCAATAGAAATGGGGCACGCATACGTATCGGCGAGGTTGAGCAGCCCAGGCGTCCCACGCCAGCGGGACAGCCATTGCTCAGCCGGGAACATGGAGGGATGGGCCATGGCTTGGGGGTAACTTGAGCTGAACTGCAATGCAAGTAGCTCAGAGATATCTTGACTTAAATCCAGACTTTGGTGATTTCATTCGTCAGTGACTCACTTACCCCATGTCATGACTAGCGTCAACGGTGGGCGCAACAAGGGGATCCATCAACATCATCATCGGCCAGGTGTTCCGACTGGCAGCGAGTGATAGCCCGCAATTCGTAGAATGATTTTCGATACTTTGGCACTCTTTTGACTCATGGGCCGAAGAATACCATGATACTCGTCTTCAAGCAAACCTGCAGCGCGATATTGCGCGAGTTATGCTTTCCCTCGCCAACGTGGGACCTCTACCATGTATAGGAACCTTTCGCGTTGATAATCACGGCTATCTGCGGCTAAATAACCGGCCCTTGAGTATCCAGTCTACCACAGCGGAAAATGAGGGCATTCCCGTCAACATGCACAGAAGCCAGACTTTTACTAGCGTAAAAGATTTCATCTTGCATCACATAGACGCTTTTAGCAGCCGACTACTCTATCAGCCGAACGGCACTGACAGCTACCAGGACGCGTGCTACCAAATGGCGAGCCTCGCAGGCGCCCGAGCTTTGTTCCCGCAGCTTTTTCAACGCGAGTTTGATAGTGGTCCGTTTGTCTTTGCCTTGACCGATCTGCACAGGAGTAACATTATCGTCGATGACGAGTGGAATATTACGTGCATCATTGACCTCGAGTTTGCCTGTTCATGGCCAGTTGAGTTTGTGCAGCCGCCTTACTGGCTTGGTGGCGAGGCTTTAGACGAGGTAACCATTCAGTCCTTTACGGCACTACATGAGGGCTTTATTAGGCATATAGAGCGCAGAGAAGCGTTCTTGCCAACTACGACGAGCGGCCAGGAGCCACTCTCAGCGATTATGCGGCAAGGCTGGACGCTTGGAACTTTCTGGGTCACTCTAGCCGTTATGGATCGTATTGCCTTTACTGAAGTTTTCTACGAACGCATATTGCTTGACTTTATGGGTGTTTCACAGGAAGAATTGAGCAAAGTGGACTACACATTTTTCGCTCGCTTTTGGCACAGCAATATCAACGAGGTCATTCAGAGAAAGTTGAGAGACTTTGACGCGTATAACGAGCAGCTCGACCTGCTCTTTGCTAAAAGTACTGACTAGAGAAACATTGCTTCTATCCTCGACCTAAGGCGAGAGCCATTTGTCCTAGTCCAGCAAGAAGGACTCACTTCTTGTCACCCCCTTTCTCTTATCCTCTGCAGCCTTGCCTGACGAAGAAAGCAGCCGCGCTGCGGCTGCCGAAATCGGCTGGCCATAGATGGGCTTTGCTGTTGCGGTTCCCGCTTCGATCGTCATTGCCTTGTCTGACATGGTCCAAATGGCGATTTTGATTAGTGCGATTCGATGTAAGTGATCATCTTTGTTTTTAGTGTCTTGTTTCTAGCTTTCGCACAGCTTAGACTTACTGTGTTTGTGCGTGTAAAAACATGGTTCATCCCAGCCCACAGGACAAAGGTTTTGGATGAAGACGAAAGACCGATTGCTGAATCCTGACCACCCATGGAGTGTGACATAGGGAAAGCCTTTCTCTCATTGAATTTTAACTTTTTTTCGTGGTATAGAAATTACAAGGCAATCTTTAGAGCCAGCCGTTCTCCGTCACCGTGGCCTTCTTCACACCAAAGCGCTGCGAGAGCGTCACCCAGCCACCCGTGTAGGCCAGGATGCGGAACGCTGTCGACTTGCCATTTTCGCCAAAGGCGTTTTCGAGAGCCTGCTGGACCACGTCGTAGTCGACGAATCCCAAATTCTCTACAGCCTCGCGCGTCAGCAGTTTCTTGAACATTTTGTGCAAGGGGCCGTCCGCGGGCCACGTTGCCGGAGCGAGGAAAGGGAGCTTTCTCCTGTTGTAGAGCTCGTCGGTGATGTACGGACGGGCTGCTTCGCGGAGAATCCACTTTTCGGAAATTTGTCGCAAAGCCTTGCCGGCAGACTTCCACCAGAAGTTGTCGACCTTGTCCTCGCCATTCTCGTCGCTTGGAGGCATGTAGTTGAGCTTGGTGCTGGGAGGCAGCGAGTTGACGTACTCGGCTAGGTGGTGGTCGAGAAACGGGGTACGAGCCTCGATGCTGTGCGCCATCTCGGTGCGGTCGCCGAGGCAAGATAGGATAACGTTGATGAGAGTGCTCTTGTTCCACATGTACATGGCAGTATGGGCAGGATGCCACTTGTCACGCATCTTGGCGCGCACCTCATCCGAGTGGCCAGCCATGACAGTATCCCGCATGTCCCATCTACCCTGGTACTGGTCCTGCACCCACTGCTGGAAGAGGCTGTTGGCGGGATGCCAGGCGAGCAGAGACTCGGGCATGGTGTTGCCGTTGGCGTCGGCCAGAAGCGGCGAGTCAGAAGCACCCTCGTACTCGGCAGCGCCCTGGGACCTCCAAACGGCATTCATCTCGGCGCTGGCTGACTTTTGCAGCTCCTCGCGGAGGTCGTCGTTCCTGGACAGGATGGAGTCGGGCATGCCGCCATCGCGGGCGCGCAGAAACTCGGCAGGAAAGTATGGATATCCTGAAAAGTGCTCGTCAGAGCCCTCCCCAGTCAGGACGACCTTGATGCCGTGCTCGCGGGGAAGCGTGGAAAGAGCGAATTTGGCCACTGTGTTGAGGTCGAAGTGGTGGTGTTCGCAGTGGTAGGCGGCGTCTGAGAAGTCCTCGGCCATGCGCTGCTCGTCGACATCGATCTTGTGGATTTTGACGCCCAGAAATTCTGCCGTTCGGTCGGCAATATCTAGGTATTTTGTCTTTGTTTAGAATGTTGACCTTTTTTTCAATAATTCAAAAAAATAAAAAAACAAAGGAGAAACTTACCGGATTCATCGTAGCCCGACTCGCGAGGGAAGCGTACGCTGAAGCATGCGACACGGGTGGCCTGCTCACTGCCAATCTTGACATGTTGCTTTCGTGCCAGATCGGTGACAATGCCGGCTACTGCAGAGGAGTCAATGCCTCCCGAAAGATAGATCCCAACAGGCACGTCGGCTCGCAGACGGAGACGAATGGCCTCGACTAGTCGCTCGCGCACTCCGGCAACCATTTCCTCGATGCTGCGAGGATCCGGCTTGGTCTGTTAAGTTGTATTAGCTTGGTCGGTTCTTACCACAATAGTGAATTCACGGTGCTCACCTTGTCTGGATATTCGGCATCCCAGTATTTGTGAATCTGCACGCCCCTTTCCTCAGTCACTTCCATCCAGTGGCCGGGCATCAGCTTCCTCACACCTTTGAAGACGGTTCGATCGTCCATCATCCAGCCACTGTCCGTGATGCCGCGCACGTTCCACTCGGGCTTCCAGCCCAATGGCAAAAAGGCCTTGGCCTCTGCGGAGAAGACCACTCTGTTGCCAATGACGGTCCATACCAGAGGCTTGATACCGAAGCGGTCACGGCCAGCAATGACTTTTTTCAGCAGCTCGTCGTACAGCACAAAGGCGAATTCACCGCGCAGGTGCTCGAGAAAGTCCGGCGCGCCGTGGATCTTGTAAAGGGCGATGACGAGCTCGCTGTCGCTGTTGCCGGTAAACTTGTAGCCGTGCTCCTTGATGCACACCTGGCGAAGGCGGTCGTGGTCGTAAATCTCACCGTTGACGACGGCATGAATGTGGCCGTCGTCGGAGCACAGCGGCTGGTCACCGCTTGGGGACAAGTCGTTGATCGAAAGGCGGCAGTGGCCGAGGCCGACTCGAGCGTCGGGGCTGATCCAGACCCCAGAGCCGTCCGGGCCACGGTGCTTGATGGCGTCTACGCCGGCTTGGATCTGCTTGGCGAGTTCTTCGCGAGCGGCGATGCCCGCAGTCTCTTTAGCCCCGTTGATTGCCTTGAGGGCCTCGCCGTTGGTGGCGGGCTTGACTACATCTGTCCATTCGTCACCCAGCGTGTCGTCACGGATCTGGCTGTTCTGGCCGTTCATATAGCCTTTGATGTGTCCACGGAAGTAACCGTCAAAGAAGCCATCGAAGTGGCCGTTGATTTTGTGACGGTTGGAAATGCCGCTGTGACTGGCTGTTCCATTCGTACCGTTTGTGCCATTTGAGTGTCCATTGACGCCGTTTGCGTGCGCATTGGTTCCGTCTGCAAGTCCAGTTCCGCCATTTCCGCCATTTCCGCCATTTCCGTAGCCATTCGTCTTCTTCTTTGCCTCTAGGCGACGTTGGGTTTTGCCAATGACGTGGCCGTGAATGTCACTGTTATCCTCGGCCACACTGCAGACGCAGCTCGCAATAAAGCCACACATGGAGAAAGGGTGATGTTGCTATGGCGAGACGGAGGGGGTGATGATATGTGTTGTGCGTATGAATCAAGCATATGGAGTAAGTAGTAATATATCTTTGGTGAAGATGACCAGTAATGTGGTATTAAATACTCTTCAGTGTTGGATTGGACGCACTTTCACAACCTGGAATGGACCGTGTTCCTCGAATAAATGTGGAAATTTCCGTAACACTTTTCCATCCCTTCTAGGCAGTCATTTCGGGTGGCTTAGTTATGGTTGCAAAACACAGCAGCTGGTATACGCAAGATACTGTTTTTGTTGCAACATTTTTCCAGCCATGTTCATTGCCGGCCGCCGACGTCGGATATTCCAAATGCAAAAATGGAACATGTCGAGTTTGACTCGGCACCAATGACTGAAAATGGTAAAATCTTTTTTCCTTTTCCAACAAGACATAATGCGGGACGAATCCAAGGCTTAGCAGCGGAGGCAAGGTCCAAGCCCACGGACTCGGACAGTTAAGCTTCGGGCCGTACCACTGGAGGAAAGTCTTGGCAAAAGCATCAATGCAAACAATTCATGAACAAGAGAGGGGAGCGAAACAGAAACAGAAAAGTGTAGTCTGACTTGATTACCGATTCAGAAACAATAGGTTCAAACATGGTTGATGGCAGCAATAACGTGTAACAGAAAATGCCGGCGACAATTATAAGCCCATCCCTCCACACCTTTATCCCTTGAAAGCAAATCCATGCCAAGACTGCCATCTTGTTTCAGAAAAATGCAGCAGCTCTTTTATCTTGGCGGAAGCGGTGCTCGCCATCTCGGCAGTCGCGACGTCGATACATCTTCTTTCCAGTCCATAGATCAGCTCAAGTCGAGTCTGGGGCAGTCTTTCAACTTTGCCGACCATGCGTGTAAAATTCCCCTATTCTGCCTGCTTTTTCCTTGGCCGTGTCCTTTTTAAAATCTAATCAGCTTTGTTGTAGCTCTCGAATTCTTTAGCAGAAACGGCGGAAAGCTGGATACTCTGCAGGCCGTCAGGAAGCATGGCGAGCCCGTTGAGCTGCGTCTCGACCAGAGCGGCTCAGTCCGTGTGCCTCCCGGCCCGAGAGGCTTGCCTGTCTTTGGCAACTATTACGAGCTTTACCCAGATCCTGTGGGCAATTTTGATCGCCTCTTTGCTCGATACGGCCCCGTTATCAAGACCGTCAGCATGGGCACCACCATCTACCAGACCAACGACCCGGATATTTCCCGGTTTGTGCTGCGTGAAGGGCACGTCTTCACCAAGAATACGTCGGATCCTTCGCATCCGCTCTTTTACATGACCCAGCAGGACGCGCTCTTTACTTGCGACTCGGACTCGCCGGCATTCGCAAAGGCGCACAAGTTTGTCCCGCCGGCCCTCTCTCCCCGAGCTGTGGCGCATCACACGCCTCTGATCCAAGATGCTGCTCGATCCATCTTCCCCGTGTTGGATCATCTGGCCGGTAGCGATCAAGCCTTCCATGTCTATCATTACATGTTCAAGTTGGCTGGCCAGGTCATCTGGCGTGTCGTGGTGAACCAAGACCTGCGCCATTTCGATTCGTTGGACACAAAGCCGGCAAGGACTATTCAGGTGCTGGGCGAGTGGCTTCATCTCATGAAGAAGATGAGTTTGCGCCCTCAGTGGTACGGGAAGCTCCCCTTTGGAGATCCCGCCCACCTGCGTGCTGCCAAGAATGAGCTCTGGGCCGACGTGGAGAAGGCTGTCGACGAATGCACCACACACGGAAGCGCCACGCTCCCTCTGAGCGACCCTGCAGCGTCTCTCCAGGCGTCCTGCATGGCGGATTTCCTCTCGCGCGCGCGTGATGACAAAGGGGAAGGGCTGGAAAGAGACTTGCTCATCTCCAACGTTGTCATCTTGCTTGGTGCTGGCTTCACCACCAGCTCCTCGCTGCTTTCATGGTGTATCTACTCTCTGGTCAAGTACCCGGGCAACCAGGAACGGCTTCTGCAGGAGATGATAGATCACGGGGCTGACGGCGAGCGTAAGTGGACGTTTGACCAGGTCCACGCGCTCAAGTTCCTTGACTCGTTTGTCAAGGAAGTCCAGCGCATGCATAACCCCAGCTTCCAGACGGCGCGCAACGCCAGGGAGGATACGGTTCTACCTGGAGGCTATTTTGTCCCCAAGGGCTCTATTGTGATCCCCTGCTTCCCCAGCCTGCACAAGAACCCACTGCACTGGGACAACCCGCTCAGGTTTGAGCCAGACAGATGGGCCGTGGAGGGGATGGCGGCCAAGATGAACAGGAAAGGTCTGTACACGCCCTTTGCTGCAGGGAAACGCGGGTGCGTAGGCATGAATCTGGCATTGATGGAGGTCAAAACGGTACTAGTCGAGCTGGTGTATCGTTATCACTTTGAGAATGCAACCGAGGAGCCAGTGGTGTACGATCCCGAGTTTTTGGTGACGCGTCCGATTAACTTTTACGCGACTCCGACGCGTCGAACAGTTTGGCCGTCACCAACAAATAAGGAATAGGACATGGAAAATATGATTGAATTGATATTTTTGTAAATTTAGCACTGTAAAGTTGTATAACCCCATATGACCAACGGCATGTTCTATTCGCGCGGTTTTGCGTTTATTGCTGTTCTGAACAATGTCAACAGTGAGCTTGCAATGGCAATTTCATTTTTCTATCAGCAATCTTCTTTCGGATTTTCCACAAAATATGTTATATTGACTATTTATCCTGTAATTTGAGCCGATGATAGAAATACTTGTCGTGTAGTAACTTGAGCCACCTAAAACTTCGCCTCGCATGTACTGGTTCTGCCTCCTGCGGCCAGCAAGTAGCAAAATTCAGATTGCCTAATTCTGCATTTTGCCATTTTAAGTTTACTTTTATTTATTTATTTATTTGTTTGTTTTTTCCTTTCTTTCTTTCTTTTAGTTTAGGATCTCCTTTGCCTGGCATGTAGGACAAGATGGCCCCAAAGCTGAAGTTAGGGTAGCTTGTCATGGAACGGCCCGTTCCAAATTTGGACAAGATAATCGCAGCATGCACCGTCGGTGGTAAGCAAGTTGGATCGGGTATGCCCAAATTGACTCTAGGTAACTTTCGGCATCTCCTGACGTGGAAGCTCCAAGTATCGAGCCAGGCTCCCTGCGTCACAGAGAAGCCTCAGCTCACAACAAATTCCGAATCCGTTATTTTCCATTTAGCGTATTCGAGGTTTGTCGCGTTTAGATACAGTTTAGACAATTATTATTGGACATTATTGGTCTCTGTCTCTGCCAGTACTAGAGTTCTCCTTGTCGCCTGTTATTCAATTTATCCGCTTGATTGCTGATTCAAGTTCATTACCATCACTCCTAAATGTTTTTCTTGTTATTGAGCGAGCGGAATAACCTCTAATGACGACGATGACGACAAAAACCATGCAAGAACCAAGAATAATCACAGCCGGTGAACTGGCCAAGTATGAGGGAACAGACACCTTCTGGCTCGTCGTTCATGGCAAAGGTAATCATAACCACACCACTTCGCTTTCCGAGGTTACATCTAATACGTATAGTGTATAACTTGACTGCTTATGCAGCTGATCATCCTGGAGGCGTAGATGTCTTGAAAGACAGTGCCGGCACAGATGCGACCGAGTCGTTTGAATACGCAGGACATCCCAAGAGCGCGGTCCAAAGTATGGCCAAGTTTTGCATTGGTAGGCTGGAGGGTAGCCACAAAGACCTCACAGAAGAACCAAAAGAGCCTCCTACACCCAAAACATCTGCTGCGATTGCTGGGGAAAAATTATCTGATAGCAAGACTCGTCTATTGATGCCTCTTCTCTTGGTTGGTGGTGGTGCCAGCCTACCGCTTCTCGCGAAACTTGCCAAAGACGTTTCCAGCAATTTGCCATCAATAACCCTTCCTCTTCCCTCTCTTGAGCTGGGTAGCTCTGGATCAAGTACATTTCTTTTCGGTCTCGCTGTCGGCCTTGGCCCGTTGCTTGCCAGTTTCTGGGTACTCTATGGTTTGCTCTGCAAGTCCATGGACCACGAGAAGAATGTGTTTTCGTATCCCAGCGTGATTCCAAACCCTAAGAGGGTAAGAGTTGAATAAGGCAAGTTATCTACTTGGTTTAGATTTCGTCATGTCGCACAATAAATAGAAGTTGTCTCATAATTATTAAGTTGATGAGCACGAACAGGAATGGTACATGTAAATAGATGATCGTTAGAAGGTCATAGACAATGACGGTTAATCGGGAATGCTTATTATAGCTCCTCCAGATATCATGATATTTGAGGTGATAATTTTAAATCTTGGAAACCATCACATCCAGCACCAAGTCATTTCACCCCCTCCACTATTACGCCCTTCAAAGTTAATAGAACATTGAACAAAAATTGGAATCATTTAAGCCGTAAATATAAAAGACAATACTCGAGGTAATAACAATCGATCCATAATTCTAAACAATTTCCTCTGCTCTAGACCTTCGGAGCTTCTACCTGCACCAAGGCACTCCTCAACGCAATCTTCACTGCAATCTCTGCCAACGGTGTCGCACTCAATAGTTCAAACACAGAAATATCGCTCTGCATCTCCTTAGAAACCTTGTTACGCAGCTCAACTGCCTTGAGAGAGTCGACTGTTGCAAGTTAGCCAAAGTAAGATTAGACTTTGTCATCATCAACTTTATCTTACCTCCAAGCTCAGGTAGAGGACGCTGAACGTCAACCTCCTCGACCTCAATGCCAAAGGCAGCTGCAACTTGCACCTTGAGGGCGTGTTCAACCGCTTCAGCAGCCTCCGTGGGAGAAGTCGCCGCTCTAAGCTTTTCTTCCACATTTTCAAGCCTCTCAGCGCCACTACCTTCACCTTTCTCATCATCTTTGATCAGTCTCAAATTGAACTTGGCATCTCGCTGGAAACCCGTGCCACCCAAGGCACGTGAGAAAGTATCCCCGAGGCCCAAAATGACTTGCGGCGGTAAAATACTACCATCTGATGTGGTACCTCTCATAATAGACTGGAGTGCCGTGCAGAGCTCGTCTAGAGTGCACCTCAATCCAACCCAGCGATGTTGATATCGGTTGAGATAATTTTTGAGCTCACCAAAGCCGCCCGTGGCTGTGAAATGAGACGAGTCAGCGACGAGACCAACGTCAATGCTAGTGGCTCGGATTCCGAGATGTTCTCTGGCGTGCTGGGCAAGAGCATCCTCAAAGGTATTGCCGGAGGCATAATTTGCTTGCGCTGTATTTCCGATGACACCAGTAATAGAGGACAAGAGGATGAAGAAAGGATCGTTGTCCGGGCAGAGCTGAGCTAGCAGATTTCGAGATCCGCGGGACTTTGGTGTAAAGGCTCGAGTCCATTTCTCATGCGTCATGTTTTCAAAGATGGCATCTTCAAGAACCATGGCGCACTGAATGAGGCCCTTGACAACGTGTCCATCTTCCCGCAACTTGCCGAATACACTGGCTACATTGGCGGCGTCATTAACATCGCATTTATACGCATCAGCCTTGACACCTTTGGCGCGGAACTTATTCAGATCGGGGTCATTCTTGCTGCCAGCGGACCGAGACAGAAAGACGAGATGTTTGGCGCCGTGATCAGCCATCATGTGGGCAATGTTGAGACCCAAAGCACCGAGACCTCCAGCGAGGACGTATGTGCCCGATGGGTCGAGGCTGAATCGTTCAGAGGCTGGTGAAAGCATGAGTACGGAGTCGTTATTTGTTACAGATAAGACTGTAGCGCCGTGTTGATTGGAATATAGCTCGTCAATTTCCTGCTTGCTGCTGCCAACTGAGGACATGACGACTGGCAATATGGGGGCGATGGAAGACGAAAACGTTTCGTTGAAGAGATCCTTGACAATGGCGGGCTTGTCAGACCAGACACGGCCCAAGTTCACGCGGATAAGAGATGCGCAGCTTTTGGATCGAGGCAAGCTGAGGGCAGGGCCTGTAGCAGCTTCTTGTCCCGCTGTCAAGTCGATGAAGAAACCAGAGTCAGCAAGCAACTCGAGCGAGAGCGCTACAGCTGGGCCATTTTGACTGGCGAGAATCACATTGACGCCCTTTCTGGCCTCCTGTTTAATTGCAGCGGCGAAGTAGTTCTGACGCGAGTCAAAGATGGAGCTGGCGTGCAATGAGTATTGTCTCATCAGGCTGCTCTTCTCGCTCACACTGCTCACGAGCGCGTAAACGGTCGCGTGGGATGATTGGGCCACTTGGATAGCAGCTTGGCCAAATGACGAAGCAGCATCGTGAATGAGAACGACATGGCCCTTCTGAATCTGGGTGATTCTGGAGAGAGCATAGTGTGCTGCCATGAAAGCACTGGTTGCTCCTGCGGCTTCCTCAGGCTTGAGGCTGGTTGGAAGAGCAGCGACTAGCGAAGAATGTTGGCGAAGGCGGGATCGACATGCTCCAGCTTGATTGTGCATGATGACGTATTGCCCGATTGTGAAAGAAGTGATGTTGGTTCCGACGCGTGAGACAATACCAACGGCATCAAAAGCCTGGCTGGCGAGAACTTTATCTTGCAGGGTGGCTGCTGAGAGAAGAAGACCATTCAGACCAACAAACCTGACCTCCATCTCAACCTCATCAACTTCAATTTCTCTCTGAGCCAAAAAGTCTTCATCATTGACCCAAAGATGGTCGCCATTTTGGAGACTGGATGAAAGTCTCAGACTGGACAGAGCATCTCCCATCAGCCGGCGCTGAGGCCTGATAACCCCGCCTGCAAGCTGTAGGTCTTCATCCAGACCAGCAGCATCTACGGCTCTGGGAATGTACACCTCTCCGTTCAATTCGGCGAACTCAGTCTCGGATCCTTCTTGTAGAGAGGCATGCCAGATATCCACAACCAGCTTGGCGCCAGATGCACTTCCTAGATCAAAGGCTGCGGACAGATCCAGATGCGGGAACGCTGCAAGAGGATACTCATTTCTCAAGACGCGCAGGAGACCTTGCGCTGGGGCGAATTCCACACCGGCTTTCCACGATTCCAGAAGGCTACCCTTTGTGACCCAGAAGAGGTGACTGACAGTGGACACGACCTTGTAAAAGGATTTGAACTCGGCCTCTGTCCAGGCGTAGATGGTGGCAGCGTTCACTTCCAAAAGCGAGATGACGAATTGGCCAGCGAGCTCAGTGGTCATGACTGTCTCCAATGTGATGAGCCGAACCTCAATGCCGAGATCGGCCAAGCTTCCTTCAATGGAGCGGAAAAGGTCGGAGAGAGGTGCGCTTGGAGATGATGGAAGCAAAACATAGACTGTAGAGAGTTTCTCCTTCACCTCTGTCTTTGTCTTGCTAAGGACGATGGATGTGGAGTTGATTAGTGAAACTTGCATGTCTGATAGATCCTCCTTTGCCAATGTGTAGTCATCGGAACAGATGAGCAGATGACCATTATCGTTGACAAGACTTTGCAAACTGCTCAGCTGCAGAGTATCGGATGCTCCCAGAATGACAATCAAGGAGCAGGAAGACACTTCTGGTATCGACTTGCCATCCCAGAGCGTAAGCGAAATCCTGTCAGACACGAAACTTTTGGCATTTTGGAGTGAAGAAGGCGTGACAGCAAGACCTGCTACCTGCGCATAGCCAGGACGGATTCCTTGGTGGCTGTCAATGTCAGCCAAGACATCTTGAAAGGACTCAAATCCGTCGTTCAAAATCAAGAGAACAGAGCCAACTGCACGCTTGTGCCTGCAATTCTCCAACCAAGTCTTGGCATCGGGAGCTGGGGTAAAGTCTGCATCCCTGGTCCATTTAATGACGGCGCATTTCTTCTCCAAAGCTTCTCTGTCGGCAGGATTGCTGCCTGATTCATCGCTAAAAGTAACCTGGCGCAGAGCAAATCCTTTGACCTGGATCTTGGGAGCGGACCAGGCCTCATCGGAGACGACAAGATCGCCAATGACCTGACGGCCGCCGTGTGACTTGCCTGTGAGGTTACTGTATCCTTTAAAGATGGTGCCAGCTCCCTTTGGCTGCTGTGCGGCGACAAACATGTAATCAAGATGATACGGGACGGCAGCCTCTTCGGTGACGGCACCATCGTTCACAGTTGCCAGCAAGAGATGGAAGATGGCGTCCATGGTTGCCGGATGGATGGTATGAGGATACTCAAAGTTGGCGGGCATGACAGAAGCGGTGTCCGGGATGACAATGGAACCATGAACGGCAAGCTTTCCAGGAACAGAGGTCAGTGAGACCACATTGCGAAACAAGTCGCCGTATTCCATGCCTTTGCTCTCGAGATGCTCGTAAAAGTCGTCAACGTCCACATCGGTAGCCGTCCCATCCTGACAGATGGCGTCGTAGTCTTGCGTTTGCTGAGTCCAAAGCAGGTCGCTTGCGCTCTTGTCGCCGTCAATGTCGCTGCTCTTGTTGAAATCTTCATCATACTCAATGGTAATGCGACCGTTGCAGTGCTGCGTCCATGCGACGCCGTTCGTTGTGGAAGACACTGTAAAGTTGAACCGGCCAGCAGAAGCAGCACCCTTGATGGGCACCAGGCTCAGTCTGGTGTGAACAGTTGCGTCATCGCCATCTGTGACAACCAGACCGCGCTCGAACGAGACATCGCTAAACGTGAAGCCATGAACCTTGCGAGACGTCGATTGTGCCATTTGCATGGCAGCCTCCATGGCCATGATAAGCATACCCGCACCGGGATACAGCGTAGTGCCCGTGATCTTGTGTTGCTCCATCCAGGGATTTTCCGAATTGCGCAGGTAATTCTTCCAGCGCGGTTCGTTCTTATCCTGGAGCTCTTCAGGAACGCCGAGGAGATCCGTCCGCGCGGCCAAAGGGAAGCGCGCAAACTTGTCGGCCAGAGACTCGTGCCAGAATCCTCTCGCGTGGTTCCAGGCATACGTCGGCAGCTCCGTGAGCACCTTGGGAGTGCAAAACAACGACGACGGACTGGGCGTCCTGTTGACCGCCGCAAGATCAACTTGGAAACCTGCCTTCCACAGCTCGCCCGCGGCAGACAGCGCCGTCTCACCGGCGTTTTTGCCTCGAAGCACGGGGGCAACATAAGGAGCTTCCTTGGCGGACTGGTTCGAGGCGGCGGCGACGTTCTGCTGGACCGGGCCCTGGAGAGCAGAGTGAGGGCCGACTTCCACGAAACCTCCCCATCGAATTGGCTTGGCCTTGAGGTGGTTCGGTGACTGTTGTGGCTGTTGAGATTCGGTATGAGAAAGGAGAGCGGCAAAGGCAGCGGCAAATTCTACAGGAGCGCACATGTTGGCAACCCAGTACTGAGCAGTCAGCTCTTGCGGATCAACAAGTTTGCCTGTGAGCGACGAGAACATGATGGTCTTGTTGTCGCTGTCGTTATGCTCGCTTTCGGATAAAGGGGTGATGTCGCCCATGCGTTGGTGATAGGTAGTTGCGACCTCTTGCATGTGTGCTGAGTGGTACGCTGTCTTGACCTTTAATTTCCGCGCAAATTTGTCGTCTTCAGAGATCATCTTCTCAAGAAGATCTATAGCCTCCATGTCACCAGAGAGCGTAACACTGCTTGGACTGTTGACGCAGGCCACCGAGGCCGAGGTGGTGCTGGGCAGCTTGTCGAGATAGGCTTGCGCCTCCTCTCTAGAGGTGCCGGCTGCCAGCATAGCACCCTCCCTTGTAACAGCCGCAGAGCTGATACCTCGGACATAGGCAATCTTGATAGAATCTGAGTGGGATATGTATCCCGCGGCATAAGCGGCAGCAATCTCACCACTGGAATGACCAATGGTGGCCCTTGGCTTGATATTCCAGTGACGCAGGAGGTCGACCAATGCAACCTGGAGGACACTGCACAGCGTCTGGCTGAACTCTGGCAGCAGGATCCGGGACATTTCATCCGTCGTCTTCTTCAGCTCCTCTATCGCATTCCATTTGCATCCGTGGGAGGCCAAGTATTCCTGAGACGCTCGAACGCTGTTCTCAAAAACGGGGTGGCGGAGCAGTTGAACGCCCATGGTCGGCCACTGTGCTCCTTGTCCCGTGAAGACGAAGATGAGGTTTCGATCCCGACGTGACGCGCGAGAAGGTTTGGGAACAGGTCGGCCCAGCTTGGCGCAGAGCTCCTCGACTGAGGACGCGGCGATAACAGAACGGTAGTCATGGGCTGTGCGGCGGACCGCCAGCGTGTAGGCCAAGTCCTCTAGGTCCCTGCCACTCATGGTCTTGAACTTGGCACTGCCAAGCGTCTTTTCATACTCCTTTGCTATCCTCTGCGTGCCGGCTTGGTCACGGGCGCTGAATGTGAAGAGTCGATACGCAGGATCTGCTGCTCCAGAACCTAGAACGCTGCTGCTGCTTACGGAGCTCATAGGAGTCGAGGGTCCCATGCTGATACCTGACTCTGAACTTCTGTCGTCATCGTGGACGGCTGTGTTGTGATTGCCCGTCAGGTTACGTTCGTTGAGATAGTGGTATGCGTCGTCGAGAATAATCTGCGAAAAAAAAAAAGAAACAGTCAGTATTACTTGCGACCACAGACAAGATAGAGATTGAGTCATACATGGGCATTGGCTCCTCCAAAACCGAATGAATTGACGCTTATACGCCGCCTGCCCGAGCTTGGCCACTTGATGGTCTCGGTGGGCAGAGCCAGATGCCAATCAGAGAGGTTCAGCTTAGGGCTGATATTCTGAACGTCATATGTAGGCACCAGCATGCCCTTTTCTAGGCACAAAATGGCTTTGAAGATGCTTGCCAGACCAGAGCAGCCTTCTGTGTGGCCGACATTAGGCTTCACACTGCCGATATATAGAGGGCCCAGACCTGCTGCTGCGCGAGCGCCTCCGATGGTTGAGGCGAGGGCTCTCAGTTCAATAGGGTCCTGTCTCTATATGTTAGTCTTTGAAATAGGTAGCATGGGCATGTGGAGAGGATAGACACAGTTCGACTTACACCAACAGGAGTGCCAGTTCCATGGCACTCAAAATATTCCGTAGAAGAGAGCGACAGCCCTGCGCTCGCATACGTCGTCTTGATGAGATTTGCTTGCGCCTCGGAACTGGGCTGTGTCAAGCTTGGTGTTTTCCCATCAGCATTCACCCCCGAACCTCGAATAACGGCGCGAATCGTGTCGCCGTCACGCAACGCGTCCGAGAGACGCTTCACCACGATGCACCCGATGCCTTCGCCGCGACCGTAGCCGTTGGCACGGTCATCAAAGCTGTGAGAGATGCCTTCGGGACTAAGCATGTGAATGGCGGAGAACTGCTCCATGCAGTTCGGGTGCAGAATCATGTTGACGCCGGCCACCAGAGCCTGCGATGTCTCACCCAGCTTTAGCGACTGGCACGCCAGATGAAGAGCATACAGACTCGACGAGCAGGCTGTGTCGAGGGTCAGACTAGGCCCTCGGAGGCCAAAGAACCACGATACGCGATTTGCTGTCATGGCTTTACTGATTCCGGTAGCGGCACTGTATCCCATATCCTGCATGTCGTGTGTGGATAGGATTTCGTAGTCGTTGGTCATGCAGCCTACGTAGCAAGCTGTGTCTGAGTTGACCAGACTCTCCATCTGAATACCAGCTACACAGGTTTTAGTGTATTGGCTACGTTTGAAAGAGTAATTCAACGCAAGACATTAGCTTACCATTTTCGATGCTCTCGTAGCTGACTTCGAGTAGTAATCTCTTCATGGGATCCATCGCTGCCGCCTCCTTGGCTGTTGTGGAGAAGAAGGGCGCATCAAAGTGGCTGATGTCTTCCTGTAAAAAATAGCCATGCTTCAGGGCCATCTAAAAATAAATCATTTTCTCAGCAAAACGTCTGTATGAAGCGTTACCACTGTTCTTGTTCTTACGGTGCCTTTTCTGTCAGGGTCGGGATGATACAAAAGGTCAGCATCCCAGCGGCTGGATGGGACTTTGCAGTGACCTGTCTTGACATTGCTAATCTTATCCCATAACGTCGGAAGAGAGGAGACCTGTCCAGAGAATCGGCAGGCCGTGCCGATAATGGCAATCGGCTCCTGGTCGTCTGGAATCATCATCCTGCTGGTCATTGTGGCTGCACCCGGGGTGGGAATGCTTCTGAAGAGGACGTAGGAAGTAATTGATGTTTAAGCATGTATTTAGGCAGGTAATCTGATGTTCATAAAAGCTTCCTTTAATGTACATATAATTTATTAGCAGAAAGCCTTTCTACATCATCAGCCTCAGCTGACGCAATAGACGCAACTACACCTTATTCGGGTGCAATGCGGTCCACAAATGATGATGACAGCGGTGGGCAGAACAACCAATTCTAACAGAATCCCAACTTTACGCCTCATTTTCCACGCCCCGGATCTGAAATTCCGGACAGACTGTTTGTTTAGGGCAACGACCAAAAGGCCCTCCTCTCCGGGCCGGCGGCGGGGATTTCCTGCCCCGCTTATCCGGCGTTCGGTCCGTTCCAAACGGGAGCCGGAAATGTCCAAAACAGGCAACTCCATTTGTTTGTACAGAAACAGAAAATAAAGGAAAGAGAACATGGAGTGGAATCAATCTGGGCGCTTTCGCTCGTAGGACTGCTAGTGGTCCATTGTGGGGTGGCAACTGTCAAACATAGAAGGCACACGATGGTGTAGTTGAATCCAACCATTCTCATACTGCCAAATCTCTCTCTCTGCCCGTCTTCAATTGTGTGGTTCTGAGGCTAGTGTTTGTTTCAATTTTCCTCTTTTTTTATTTCTCCTCGACAAAATGAGATTTGTTTGCTTACACGGTGTTGGAAGCTCTGGGAGCATCTGCGAGAGCCAGTTTGTTCCCCTGATGAAAGCGGCAGATCCCAGCTACGAGTTCGTTTTTATTGACGGTCCAATGGAATCTATCCGTGGGCCAGGTAAGGCACTTGGAACCATTGTAGAAATAAAGTGAGGTCACAGTCTAACTCGACTAGGAATGGGTGCTCAATTCAATGGCCCCTTTTTCTCCCATGCCGAAGGCTACTCCCCCAAGCAGATGAGCAACGCCTTGCATCATCTCGAGGCTACTATTGACCAGCTTGGTCCGTTTGACGGCGTTGTTGGCTTCAGTCAGGGAGCAGCACTGGCCGTGGCCTTTATGCATGACCAACTGCAGCGCACCGGCCAGAACCCGTTCAAAGTTGCGTTTCTATTTTCCACTGTCTGCGCCTTCTCCCCAAATCCAGACCAGTCTTTCGCAGAGATCCAAACCCTTTGCAAACTCGGGCGCGAGCTCGGTGCTGCAGCTGAAACACAGAAAGACAAGCCCATGAATTCGTCTGAATTCGCATTGTACGAAGCTCTTTCCAACGTCATCAAGCCTCTCCGTGACGGCCACGCACTTTTACCTGATATTGATCTCGACTTGTACACCAAGGGCGACGGTGCTGAGGCTCCTCGTCTGCTGCTGCCCCAACTGATGGACAAGAAGATTTCCATCCCGAGCATACATATGCACGGCAAAAAGGATACCGAGTTCATGCGCGACATGTCACTGATCGCTAGGGCCATGTTCGACCCCAAGCTGATCAAGACACTCGAGCACAGCGGCACGCATCACCCTCCGCAAAAGGATTCCGAGGTAAGAGCTGCAGTGAGGGCCATGGAGTGGGCAATTGAGCAGCATCGAAAGCTAGAGCTGTTGCGTTAAAATTGCTGCCTTATTTCACGATTTTTGCTTTGATGAATATACACATAAATTAACCATGGCATCATCATGGCAACTACTGAGAAACTGGCTATTTTGCACATAAACTGCAAGCCATACCATGTTGTCTACCAAATTTCACAACGCAACGTATTCATAGAATGAAGTATGAGGTCTCATCATTGTCATCAGTTTCTTCTTTAATTTGTTTTCATTTCGCGTTTTAGATTGCTTTTCTCCTCTTGCATCACCATCCGCTATCAGCAGATACGCACTGCTTGAGTGCCTCCTTGGCCTTGTTGGTAGTGTCTAGTGCCTCTATGAGAAATGCAAAGTTACTCTTGCGATGGTTTTCCTTGATCTTCAGCTGTTCAAGAAACTTGCCAAAATCTGTCATCTGAACCACAATAATAGACCTCAAAACATGCAGCCGCTCCAAGCTACTGGATATGTGGTAGCTGGAGAAGCTTACATTCTGTTCCTGCATCGACGAGGAGTCACTACCTTGAAGGTGAGCCTCCTTTGCTGGCGGTGATTTTCTTCCATCATCCGCTGAAACTGATCTGTGGAATACTCCAGAGGGCGATGGGGGTGGTGGATATGCGCCGTCGTGTTGGTTTTGCATGTATGTTGAGTGCATGTCGACGTATAAACGAACGATCCTGTCACAAATGGTACTCATATACCTCGCTGTCGTCACCAACAAGATGGTATTATTATCGCTCGCAAAGTCATCACCACCACACCTCTCGCACTCGGCTATTCTCGAACACGCAGATATAGCATCGCGAAAGTTGCTCAGAAGATTGTCGACAGAGGCGGTATCCAGGCTGTCACACCACGATACCAAGTCCTCCAATAACCAAACAGTCATATGCAAACATGTCGAGCTGGTCCCGCTTCCGTGACAAGTTGTGCCTTTATCATTCGTGTTAAGTAGGTTGGCTAATGGTGTCAATTGTCGTGATGTGGTTTCGGTTGCCACTGATACTGGCTCAGGTGATTGAGCTGTCGACTGGTTGGAGCGGCGACGTAGTAAACCTTTACCATCTCCTCTACGCCACCGGGGAAGAATATACCGGAGAGCTATTTACATTAGCACGACTCATTTTCTATCCATTGTTCCTTCAATGCCACTCACATTCCCTCAATTTAGTGCCTCTCGCATCCTGGGTCTTGGTCGTCTTTGCCCAGGTGGGATCCTGCGTTGGCTGCACTTCGCCCTCCCTGGCCGAGGAGGAACGATGAAGTAATTCACGCCAACCTTTATCCTCCAAGTCATCATCTGCAACACACGGTGCCTGGTTGACCCGTGCGGTGTGTCGATGATATGACGAGTTGCTATCAAAGTCAATGGCCAGATCAACGATAAACGGATCATTGCCAGCCAGAGATGACAACCCTCCTTGCTTGGGGGAAGTCCTGTCGCACTTTGACTGGGAGTTCTGCTGAAGATCTGCATTGCCACGATTCTTAGTGCTCTCCATGGCTGATGCTGACGAGGGCTGGAAGAGTACGTGGAGAAGGAGGCTTGTGGACTTGGAACAATATTCTTAGCAGCATAGATGTTGAAGGTGGGACAAATGACAAAAGAACCGAAGAGTAGTAGATTAGCTTTCCGTTTTTGACTTGGAAGAAAAAGCGGTCGGTTAAATGAAGGGTCAAGGTAACAGAACTCACTTGCCGTCATAGCGCTCGCGTTCCAGGCTGATGATGGACGCTGATTTCCTACATCAATCGCCTTGAACCAACCAATGGGATGCTATACCAGTTCGCCAAGCGTCATGCATTGCTTGCCATTCTTCTGCTCTAATCATCTCCATTCAAACAAGCCTAAATTCTTAACCGCTGGCACAATGGAGCCCCGTCGGCCGGATCTACCCTATCTCAGCCACAATCGTAACCGTTGCCTAGGCGAGTTACCCTATCTGGAACGCTCCGTGACACTTTGACCCCCGGCCGGATCTCCCAGAGAAAGGCAAACTGAAAAAGTCTTGTTACTATTTCACGTAATTTAGCTCAGGTTGTGGTTTATGAAACGGTAACAAATTAAGGCTGTCTGCTTACCTTGCATGTCTACATCGCAGTCGATCAACTCTATTCCTTTTAGTAGTCATCACATTGACATCGCTTTTCTACAGTCTCTGCCTCACTCACACCAACAATGCATCATATTCTGCTCCCAGCCCTGGCGTTCGGCCTATCAGCGTTCGCTGCTCCTACAGCTGCCACCAACAACTCCATTGCCAATGTTACACCCTTCCACATTGACCTCGCTGCAGGCGTGCCGCGCATGCTGGAGCTAATCCAGGCTAGCAAACTTCCCGACCAGCCCCAGTTTCCGGGGGTCGGCAGCACCAAGGGCATCGACCTGGACGTACTCAGAAGTCTGCGTAACGAGTGGCTGACCAACTTTGACTGGAACAAGGAAGAGGCGTACCTCAACAGCTTCAACAACTTTCGTGTCAATATCGAGGGTCTCGACATTCACTTTGTCCATCACAAGTCTAGTGATCCCAATGCTATCCCCATCCTTCTCACGCATGGTTGGCCCGGCTCTTTTATGGAGTTCCTGCCTGTCATCGAGCCCCTTACGCAGACTGCCATGACCAGCCAGGGTCAGCCTGTCTCGTTCCACGTCGTTGTCCCTTCCCTTCCTGGATTTGCCTTTTCCCAGAAAGCGCCCGGTAATTGGACGCTTGACGACACAGCGCGTGTATTCAACAAACTTATGACCGAGGTCCTGGGCTACAAGACATTCGCCGCACACGGAACCTCGAACGGTGCCATCCTGACCTATACCTTGTACGACGAGTACAACACCACCACTAGAGCGGCGCACTTCCCTCTGATGCCTTTCTATCCCACTACCCCTGAGGAGCTCCAGGAGAGGCAAATAAAGCTGTCGCCAATAGAGCAGGCCGTTTTTCAGCGATCGATGGAGTGGACGCAAAATGGCACCGGATACTTTCTTGAGCACATCTACCAGGTGAATTTCCCCCAAATCCTACTCCTATTTGTTCTCATATTCATTTGATTTTGTTTGATCGGCATAAATCGTGTACTTTGAGCGCTGACTTACACCAACACGTCACAATAGCCCAACACTATCGGTCTTGGCCTTTATGACTCCCCCATCGGCCAGTTGTGCTGGATTGGCGAGAAATGGATAGGATGTAAGTGTTCATTTTAGCCAAATGACTCCATTGTAGGACTGGTATAACTTATTAATATACCTGCAGGGGCGGATGAACATGCAGGCGTGGCCCCGTCTACACTCACCCACAACGAGATTCTGCGCAGCGTCTCTCTCACATTCCTCACCGGCACGTTTCTTTCTCAAATCTATACATACGCTCAGGATACAGACCTTCCTTATGTGAAAGGTCTCCTCAACCGAGCGCGGACCGACGCGCCCATGTTTGTAACGTTTTTCCGCTACTCGATTGGGTTCTGGCCAAAGGAGGTGCTTCGCATCATGGGCAACTTGGTGCAGTACAGAAGTGAGTAATTATAAAAAGAAATTGCTGTAATTTCTTCGTCTTTTCTTTTATTTGCTAACGTCCTTTACCTTAGTACACGAAACTGGCGGTTTCTTTGCTGGCTTAGAAAACGCACCAGCATTTATTGGAGATTTGCGCGACATTCGAGATTACTGGACCAACTAGACTGTAAATCGCAAGCAACTGCGAAACTAATTCTGATTCTACATAGAAGCAATAATAATCTTCTAGAAGAAATGATGAGCTTACTCTTTAAACCAAAGTTAGCAAAATCCCTTCAGGGTATTGCACAGGTACGACTTTTAGTATTTGACCAAAGTGACATAGAAGGGCATGCAGTATCTAGTTTCGCATGGAATGGAGAGCTAACCTTTCGTGCCTAGCGAGTGACGGAATGAATCCTGCATTTTCTTGCCCATATCTGACATGGACATCACATTTATTGCGTTCTATGGAATTCTATTGAGTAAATCTCTGCATTTTCCAATTTGCCTATTTTCAACCAGTACATGTAAAGGCAGGCGTAGTTTAAGCACGAGCAGTCTTGGACTTGGCAATTTCCGCTCCCTCGGGATCATACGCTTCAACATCAATCTCAAAGTTCATCTTGTTAGAACCAAGCTCCTTGACTCCAAGCTCGGTCCACACAGGGCAGTGATCAGGCATCCACTTGTTGAGGTTGTAGACGATGCGCTCGTGCTGCGAGGGAATGTCGGTGCTGTAAGTGACGACGCGGAAGACCTGGGACCATCCATTGCCGCCGGCATGCTTGAGATTGTAGTCGCAGTTCTCAAAGGCCTGGTCAATCTCCTCAAAAAGGGTGCCCTTGACCAGTGTATCTAGAGTGAACTCTTCCTGTCGACAGTCCCAGCCGCCTGTTTCCCGTTAGCTTCTGTTAGCTTCCGTTACGTTGTAACGAATTTTCATGCATTATAGATCTAATTCTTCTTTTGCTTTTCTTTCTTTTTTCCCGTGTAAAAACAATGCATAAATTTAGAGTTTGGTAAGACATACCCTGTCCGGAGCAAATAATGCGGTCACCAACGCGAACGGCCTGAGCGTAGGAGAGGTTCCTCTCAGCCCACTTGCCATACCCGGGATAATTGTACTGCTGGCAATTGGCCATTGTGAGCTATGAACAGCTGCTGCGGTTCGGTGGGCAGAGAATATATCAGGAGAAATAGTGAGGGGTCAACCCGTGTGCAGGGGGGTCGGAGAGCAACTGAGGGGGGAGCGCCATGATAAATAGTAAATGGCGAGACCCTAAAAGAGGCGTCACCTAGCCACAGCCCGTTCTTGGCAAACTGCAGGTGGAAAACCCCGAGATGGATAGGCAGCGCAAATTTGCTTTGGTGAGTCGGTCGTTCGTCAGTTGCAAAGCGACTCGCCACAGTGGACTGAATCTGGCACGGCCCGGACAGAACTTGACCAAAAGCATACCAGTAGAAAATGGGTAAACGGTGTACGGCTGAGCTTAGCTGAGTGGCCACCAACCACCGAGAGTTGGCCAAAGTTAGCTGCTAACATTTGTCGGTTCTCGCATCACGCCATGAAGTCAATCCCTCAAGCCCTCAAGCCCTCAAGCCACTCAGGAGAATCTGGGCTTTCCTCTTCCCATCTTCTCCCCGGACTGTAATCCCTACCCCCGATCCACAGCAAGCATGTCAAACTGATGAGTTGACAAGATGGCACGTATGAGCATGCCTTGAACGAAAAAGGAGCGAATTGCCAACAAGCCTGCACCGGCAAAAGAAGCTGCCTGAATACCGTTATAGGAGTAATTGGTAAGCTGTCTCGACTCGGTACAAGTACCCGTCGTGCCCAAGAGCTTTGCAAATGCGGATACGGGCTACTACGCTATTCACGGCTCGAACGCGAGCTCAACGAGGGTCTTCAGGCCGCTGTAATCCGAAAAGTGTTCTCGTTGCCTATTTTTCACCATTTTTGTTCTTTCTTTTCCTTTTAATTAATAAAACAGAATTACCGAATATTCTCCAAGAGATGATGCTAGAATATTTTAGGATTAATCGCGAGGTTTTAGGGGCGCAGTTGAAATACAGGTCCCATCGGCGCCAAGATGCGGCTGAAGGAGGTCAAGTCATTCGCCATTATGCTGTAACTTGATAGGTTGCAACAGCAGTTTATTAAGAGAAACGTGCAACTCCTTCGGCAACCATGAACGGCAGACCAACCCCGCAAGCCCCCCTACCCCTCGCGAGTCCCCCACACAGCTGACTTCCAAAGTAACAGCTACACGTGCCACGCACCCACCGCATTCGCTATTAGGTGCTGCATAGTCAGGTGGCCACCATAGCCCTGTGGCCACCTCCAGTAAAAGCCTTAACTTTAATATAATATATTTAATTCTATAAAATAGTTATTTAAGAATTAATTAGATCTACGAATAGCCTTATTATAGCATAATTCCCTTTCCCTCTTCTTAGCTTCTTTTTATACCTTTTATTCCTCTTTTTATTACTTAGCGTTAGTATAAGCTACCTTATATTACGCCTTCTTAATATTATAATCCTTATACTCTTTAACTATTATTTGCCCTTTTAATATCTTTATTATATTATTTATTTTTATATAATAATTTAAGACTCTATACCTCTTATAGGATTTTTTTTAAGTTAATTTAATAGCTATAAGGTAGTTATTAAGTTATTAATTCCTAGCTATAATTTACTTAATACTATACTATAGTTATAATACCTAGTATTTAAGTTTATTAATTAACCTTCTTATCTTAAGTGTTTATAAAATTAAGTCTTAAATTATCTTAGTTAAGCCCTTAATATACTAAAAATTAATATTAATTAAATATAAATTTATAAGTGTTTAAAATAATAAAGAAAGGACTAGGCTAGCTTATAAAGATAGTAGTATTAGTATTATCTCTTCTTTATTAATATTAAGATATAATTTATATACTTCTTTAATAATAATATCTAGTTTATATAGCTAAATTCTTATTTTTTTAAAGGCTAATTTAATAGAATTTTTC